>BQNB010017706.1:0-66439 GCA_026074375.1 Tanacetum coccineum | reverse complement strand
CATTGCATGTTTTTCACCCCAAAAAGTTTGTAAAAACAAAAGCATGTAAAACGTGGGGCTATGAACTCACCTTGAGGTATGATGATGATGATAAACAAGTGCTAAACCCTTGTTTAGCCACAAAATCCAAGCTTGCACTTAAGAAAACCCTTATTTTCTTAATAAAAACCCTAGCTTCCTTTTCTTGATTAATACTTGTAAATGGTGATTCAATGATTGGAAACACCTTAGAATATCTTATAATAGATGTGTATAAGAGTGTATGGGTTGTAGAAAAATTGATATGGGTTTGTGTGGGGATTGGTTTTGAGCCGTGAGCTCTAGGGGACCAAAAGAGGGTTTTTGTGAAAATTTTACCAAGTCTTTGTTCTCTATGTGTTACTAGCTAGATACTTGCATGTATATAAGAGAAGTCTTGGTCAAGGGAACATGTTATGGTCATAGGGATGGGTCATAGTCATGGTCTTGGTCTTTAGGTCAAAGAAACAAAGCATGGTGTGGCATTAAAGAGGTATGGTGTTCTTTTGACCAACTTGGAAGAGTTTTCCTTATATTACTTGTATAATTGGCCAAAATTTCGGCATATATAAGATATACATGATATATTTTGCAACTTTTATGTATTGGGTATAAATGTGGGTATTTGTTGAAGCGTAGAAAAGTTTTTGTGGTTCCGGGAGTGCCTAAACGCAATTTATCGCGAAACGTATACACTTTACGTATCCGATAAAAATAAAATGAACAAAGTTAATAATTATCCTCAAAATAATTACTTAACCCTTGTTTGATGTAAACATTTAATTGTTTGATGCCCGTTTACATTGAACGCTAATTTTTAGCTTACGCGATTTAAACTTAATTCATGAAATTACAAGCAAACGCGTACAACGCTAAAAATAAATAGTATATTTATCGACGTCGTCAATGACTTTAAAACACAGGGTGTTATACATACTTATAGAACAGATATTTAGGTCAACACTACGGTTTGACTGCCTGCTCAAGCCACAGTTGTCACACCTGTTTTCCGCTGACTCACAAGATCCATAACCACATGCTCATACCCGACCAAAAAACATAAAGACATCATGAAAGCTCAAGTACATGTTTCAAGACTTCTGCTACTCTGATACCGTACGTCTTTCTTGAAGTGACGAAGTATTAAAGTCAAATAATTTCAAAGAAGTTTTCGTCACTCTGATACCGAACGTCTTTCTCGAAGTGACGAAGTGTTAAAGTTAAAGAATTTCAAGAAAGATGCAACATTAAAGCTTTTCAAGTCAACAAATCAAGAAAGGTATGAGCATGTCAGTCCAGAAGTCACAAGTTACACAAGATGGCAAGATTCATTAAGATAGCGACGAGATTACGCTTGGTTGATGATCTCAAGATGCTCAAGATCACATTCTATCATACAAATCAAGATAAAGGAACAAGCTCAAGCCTAAAGTCAAACATCACTACATCATATTCACAAGACAAGAAAAAAAAGAACTCTGCGAGCACAAGAATGAAGACCTTCATAGTATGATAGGTTTAAGTTTTTGTAACATGAAGTAACCTCCCGTAGGGGGAGATTTTTACGAATACGAAATTCATAGAAAAGTCTCGGTCACTTCATAGATATCGGAAGATAGCTCGTCAAGTAATATTTGGAAACTCACATAGGTAACTAGTCCAAGGTCCATGGAAAGCCCATGTAACCAAGGCCCATGTCCACCTTGTAAGTATTTATACACATCTTCATGCTTTGGAAAGGTGGTTAGTTGTTCATTTTTCACACATCATAATGCATTTCTATTTTATGTTTAGTTTCTCTCTCTATGTGTTCATCTAACCCTCTCTCTCACAAAAACAACCTCTCTTCCTCTATCTATGTATGTTATTTGATTGTTCTTCACAGATCATGTTTATAAACTAAAGAAAGCTTTATATGGTCTTAAACAAGCAACCAAAGCTTGGTATGATAGATTAAAAGCTTTCCTTATTAAACATGAAAATAAAATGGGAATGGTAGATAACACACTTTTTACTAAGAAGAAAAATTCAAATCTCATCATCGTTCAAATATATGTCGATGACATTATATTCGGCTTGACTTGTCAAGACACGTGTGAGGAATTTGCCAAAATCATGCATGACGAGTTCAAGATAAGCATGATGGGTGAACTTAACTTCTTTCTTGGATTACAAATAAAACAAATGGAAGATGGAAATTGTCTTTAAAATCCATCTAAATATAATTAAAGAAATGCCTTACAAAATTTGGCTTAGAAGTTCCTAAACAATTAAAACCCCATGTCTTCCGATACTAAACTCAATTAAAGACGCAGAGTGTTAGTCGTTATATAGTACGCAAGTATCGAGGCATGATATGCAGTTTAATTATACCTAGCGTCAAGTAGGTCTGACATCATGTTTAGTGTCTGCCTTTGTGCACGCTTCCAAGAGGATCCCAAAACCTCATCTTGAAGCGGTTAAGCGTATCTTCTGATACATTAAAGGCACTACGCACTTAGGATTATATGTATCCTAATGGACCAGCATAGAATCGTAGTATTGCCGGGTCTCTGATCATGCAGGAGATTATATGGATCGTAAGAGCACTAGCGGTATTTGTACGTTCGTGGGATGTTGTTTGACATCTTGGTTCTCGAAGAAACAAACCGCTTTTGCTATATACACTACCAAAGTCGAATACGTAAGCACTGGAAAGGCATGTCAACAAGCACTATGGATGAAACAAGCTCTCATCGACTACGACGTATGACTCGACGATGTTTCGATCATGTACAACCACAAAGGCGTGATTGACCTTAGAAAAAACCCGATGCAACACTCTCGTACTAAAAACATCAAAATACGTCATCACTTTCTTCGTAATAATGTCCAGAAAGGACATATCTCAATTGAAAAAGTGTCGTCCATCGAAAATATCACCGACATCCTTACTAAACCCCTTAAACGTGAATCGTTTAACTATCTACGTCTTGGTTTAGGAATGATGGAACACATTCCATAAACCGTGTTAGTCCACTTCTCCTTCTTCTAGTCTCGATTCTAGTCCGTGTTCCATTCCGTGTCGTGACAACTTAAATACTTCATCCGAAGTACTTTAAGCATTTTTAATTGGCGAAATGCAAATTAAACATCACTCCTCTTTGTAAATTTTTCTTCAAAACTCAGTCCAGAAACCCTTGCTGAGGGCGGCCCCCATATCTCAGGCAGCCCCAAAGCATATTTGGGCGGCCCCCTGATCGATATGGGACCGCCACCAGCAGACACCATATTTTGTACACTTAGTCAAAAAATTTCAAAACTAAAAAACAAACACCCCCTTCCTCATATTGCAGCAACGAACACGAACAAAACAACCCAAAAACTCAAAATCAACCATTAAAACTTAAATTGAAGATAGAACCAACATCATCAATTGTAAGTCATTTCATCTAGTTTCTTTTAATTTGAGTCTAGGGTTCATGATGAACACAGAAATTAAAATTGGGAATTTTTCATTTTTCTTTTAATTTTGTACAATTAGGACTACTAGGATATAATGTATAACTAATATTCTTTCCTTAGACATAGGATTTACATACATTAATGAGTTTGTCGAAAAATTGATTTTAAACAAAAACCCTAATTTTATTTTCAAATTACTCACATTAGGAACTAAATAAAAATGTTGTCATGCATTGTTAATACAACCTAAAAACGTTTTTAAACACATGCATAATGATCTCATGAACAAAATTCGAGATACATAATTCATATGTATTTCTCGACATGTTTGGATGAGCAAAATTAAATTAAGGAGCGCTTGGGTTAACTTTTAAGATTTTTATTTCTAGGCCGAGTTAATGGTTACTCTACATTTGTCACATCTAGGCACATACTAGAAACAATGTGAACAAAATACCACATGTAAATGACTATAAAATATGACCCTATTTTTATCTATCTTTTAGTTCACGAATACCGTTCGAATTACTAGATTCATATCACCAAAATACCATAACGACATTCCACACATTGCAAATAGAATTCAAACAACCACTTCATAGAGGGAAGTTTGTAAGTCAATAACTTTGAATAGAACATGAGATATATCCATTGCTAAGTTTTGGATTAATTTATTTTTGATTATTTGTGAACATAAATGAACAAATTGTTCCTCGTTTTGTTCTCGAGTTTTATAGTCAACTCATGTTTGACTATAACTCTGAGGATCAATTTTGTGGTCAACTTTGTCATACAAAGTAAGTCATTTTCTCTCACTCTCGAGGAATTTGTAAAATCTTAAAAATACCATTTCTCAGGTCAAGTGTTACACCAACCCAACATGTGGTCCAACACGAACTACTTGCCACTGAGTGCTCCAAGTAAAGGTCATTACAAAACCACTCCTCCCTCTCCAAATGTCATCAGGTCTCTTATTCAAGTTCCTTGACAAGGTCAAGTCACTCGTACTAAAAATAGGAAACCCATTGTCGTAGATAAAAATGAAATCTTAACCCAGTCGAGAATTAACCTCATATGAAACCATAGGATTGAAATCAATTCGTAAGAATGCTATTTGTTTAGAGGACAACAAGATCAAGTCCTCCCGCTTGTCTTTGTCCATTGCTTATTGCATTGAAACTCCACTCCATACATTCCTATGCGATTTATCAATCGTCAAAAGAATGGAAAAGACTCAAAAAAAAACCTAAAGAACTATTACCTTATGGTATGCTTTTGACTAGATTGTTCAGACATGTTGTGTCAGTCTTCCCTGAGTTAGCAATTGATCACTACCTCTCACATAGTTGAGTCATGCATCCCCTCGCTCCTCATTATGAGCGAAAGTCGCGATCAGATCATGGCAATAAAAGACCTCGTGATTCAAATGCTATCTCCTCTTCTACCCCTATAAATCATCCATCCTCATCTCATCCATTGGATGACATTGTTGATGAAAATGATGAAGAATCATTTCATTTCAACTCTTCTTCTCCTTCTCAAAACGTATCTTCCTCGTCCAATGTTGTCTCTAGAGACCGTCAAAAACCCTCCTCATGAAAATCAACACTTGAGCACTTACCTCTCTGAAATTATAAACCTTCAAACTCAACAACGAGATACTCACCGGGAAGGGTTAAGGTCAATTGGACAAGCTCTCAAGGACATGATGAGTGGGAAACGGAAGTGAACATGTTTGCAAAACTATCCTAAAAAAACAGAGATTCTTTATATCATCTATATATGCTATACATTATGCTTAACTTTTTATAACCACTATAGGACTAGGAATGGTAAATGATGATTTTGTGTGATTGTGGATGATCCTTTCAATTTTATCATCCTTTTAACTTTTTATGTGAACTATTTCTAGGAGATTATGACATGCGTATAATATTACTATATGCTAAATGATTTGCATCTTACTTTAGGATCTTTTATTCTTGCTTAAATTAGTTGATTCTTGAATTTGGATGGGAAGTCTGGAAAAATTTCATAACCCTCAGAAAACGGCCCTCAAATACATGGGGCGGCCCCCAAACATATTTGGGACCGCCCAGTATTTAAGGGACCGCCATCAGCAGGGATGCAAACTTTTTACTATTTTCACTTTTTCAATATCTTTGACCATTCCTACACTAGACCTTGCTGGACTTTCTCTGTTTAGCCAAGCATTTCTTAGCATCTCCATCTCCTAACACCATGACTTTTCATAACTTTCCTTTATAAAATCATCATCCTCCTCATTCACATTCATCTTATCTTTCTCTCTTTAACCTCTCTTCACTTGTTATGTCTTCTTCTCACTCTTCTCGAAACTATAGAGAAAGATACCGAAAGTCTATAATAGACACTTGGAGACACAACACTCTTCTACCCTATTCACATCCTCTCTCACCCAATATTTCACCACCACACTCTCCTAACAATGCTACTCCTTCATCTCACACCACTCAATTACAAAATCAAACTAGGGAGCAAATCGTGAATGAACTTAACCAACTTCATCACCTATCCAACATCATTGAAACCGAACTTCAACGTGTAGAAAATACTTCTACACAAACGCCTATGTTACCACCTTCACCATCAATAACCATAATTCACCTCGCCATAAATGACACCCAAACTCTCTTTCATAAGTTAAGAGATAACATCCATCGACTTGAGTCCCTTCTCACTCACGGTCATGCTCTACCCAACAATGCCTCACCAACCTCTCCTTTATCACCTCTACATTATTGACAACCTATCTTTTACTTGTGGCATCTTTTAGACATCAAGAATCAACTACTCTAGCTCTAGTTTAAATTTTTTTTATTTATGCCTCTATGCTTAATTTATAGTCTTGTAATATTCATACCCTTTTAGAATGAATTTGATCTATTATGAATGAATGGCCCTTTATTATTATGGGTGATTTATATGCATTATGATCTAGATGGCTATTTCTTCTCTATTATTTGCCTTGTATATATTTGTCGTAATATTGCTACTAGTTAGAAATTTTGCTTGCACTTGTATTTCTAACTCGGTTTTGTAGCAAAATCTTATAAACTCGATCCCTTGCTGCCCCAAACAAGGGGGAGCATACATCAAGATGGAGTCTTGGCATCGTCGATTTCTTTCTTCTCTACTCGACGATCAACCTTTTTGGATTAGACAAAAAGAGGGAGAAATGGATCATAACTCATTAATAACTTGCAAATTTTTTATTTTTATCTAACATGAGTTTATATTTTGTCATCATCAAAAAGGGGGAGATTGTTAATACAAATAATGCCTAAAAATGTTATTTATATTTTTCGACTCCTCTACGTTTTGAAAATAACAAAATGTAAAAACGTCTATGATAAAAATAAACGTTTACGTGTTATTAATCGTAAGTTTCGATTTCAACGTAAATCACTTAAGGTATGTATAAACAAATCATTAAACATGATTAGTGATCAAGAATTTATCTTTTATTAACCATTACATTTCTACAAAAGTATTTTTACAAAAATAAAAATATACCAAATATTTTTATTTATAAAAAAAATGTTTTATTTAAATATAAAAATTCAAATTTGATTTTCTTTCAAAATAGAAGGTTCCACACCAGTCTTAACCTTCTCTACTAAAAGACAAAAAAAAGACCGTCTGCATATAGGCGGACCCCTGATAGGTAGGGCGGCCCCCAATATATCTAGGACCGCCAGGACCGCCCACAAGAGACGTTTGATATTTACTTGTCTATAAATCCATACTGCACTATTCTTAGTCAGAAAAACACACCTCTAGCACGCATTTTCTAATAACTTTCCTCCATTTTAAACATTCTTTCTCTCTCTAAAATTCTCTTGATCACTAACATAGTTTGATCTTGTTTCAAGTGATTCAATCTCATCTTCTACCTTCTTCCTTCTTCTATCAAGTCTAAGAGAATTCTCTATTCTTCTAAGATCCAAAACTCTATCTTTTTGATCTTGTATTTGTGTGTAAAATCAGATATTGTGTAAATATGATAGTGTAGATCTTGTGTCGGTTAGAATTTAGTCCTTAAAATTCATTGGTGAAGTGGTAGATTGGTTCTAGCTAAGATTAGGACTTGACATTTAGCTTAGTGTCGGAAAATAACATAAGCGACGTGTAAACGGTTTTCTTCGCCTAAAGGGAGCTTGTTGACATACTGAAATCTCGAGTCGGATACTTGGGCAGTGGAGTAGGGCGAAGAAGAGCTTCGTAGCCGAACCATTATAAATCTCGGTGTTATGGTTTGATTGTTCCATCTCTTACCTTTTATCTTTTACTTTTTTTATATTTATTGTTTGTATTGTGATTATGTTGCAAGTAGTTAGATACATTGATTGTTCATCTTGTGAGTTGATCTTGCATATATTCGAATCTAGTGTTTTTATAAGCAAAGTTTTTAAAACGCAAATTCACCGGTAAACTATTCAATCCTCCCTTTTAGTTTCCATAAAGACAATGCAAATTCTCAAGTAACATTTATTTTTTTAATAAAAATTTAGAAAAGAATTGGATAGAAACGTAATGATATAGAGAAAAAGTTACTAAAATGATGGAATTGGAAATAGTAAAATGTCACCTTATTGACGTTTGTCATTAGAAAGAGTGTAATGTGATTGAAATGAGCGAGAAGTAGAACGAGTTAAGGGAAATTAGTGGTGTTATAGCATCACTAGAGTTGCAAAACCATATGGGTTGTTGCAACTAGATGAGTATATGTTTGAAAATGCTAAGATTGAATGATGGGTAGAATGCGATCAATTTTGGTTAGTGTTAGACAAAGAGATTTCAAGGACGAAATCTAAATAAGGGGGATAGATTTGTAACACTCCAAAACCCATTTTTAAGTATTTTATTACGAGAATACCATAAGAATGAGTTTGACTATGACTTTATAGGTTCGAAGACGTTATGTGATTGGCTAGTCAACCCGATAGTCAAACAAATGGTCAAAGTATGTGTAATATGATTATAGAAATTATGATGTGCCACAAATATAAAAGATGTAGAATTAAAGGACTAAGTTATTAAGCGATAAATGTGTTACATAAGTTAATGTGGCCAAATGAGAAAGAATAGCACTTAAGGGACCATTCTTGCTAAATGGTAATACTTGCATCAATTAACATCTAGAACTTCTATAAAGTTCTAGATTATTAGAGAAAGTGTACGTGTGTGTCGACACAGAGAGGAAGAAAAGAGAGGGGAAAAGATGAGGAATTGCTAGTGATGATTTGAAGGTGAATTGAGGTCTAAAATCAAGATATAAGCTCATACTAATGATCCCTACAAGCAAGTGATTCCTAATTCTAGTTTAATTTGGTAATTTAAGAATTAGGTTTCTTGAGTAAAATTGAGAGTTTTAGGAATTATGTTTCTAAAGTTAGAATTAAGGTATTTATGAATGTAGGTTAAGGTAATTTAATGATTTAAAGTTAAATTGATGATTTTGAGTTATGATCAAGATATGATCATATAATAATTAAAAATGATTAGAGATTGATAATGGGTTTGTTCATGGGTTGTATAAACCCTTGTTAATTATTTTGTATCTGTATGATTATAGGTGTTAATGATGGTGATTGAGTAGGAATCAAAGATTGATGATGGTGGTGTTCTTGATCTTATTAGCTTGTATATGAGGTAAGTAAATTGACTATAACAAGATGTTATATTGAGTTATCATACTTGTATTATATGTAATGTGTTATGTGATTTGTATTGATGGAAGGCATGAAAAGCTTAAGAATTAGATGATTTGGAGTAAGAATAGAATGGGGCTAGTTGATTGAACTAGCTAGTTATGTTTTACCTAGTTGATATGCCATTGGAGGTATGAGGAGTTTAGGAGTTAATGTGTACCTAGCAAAAGATGTGATTAGTCTAGTTGTGGAACTAGCAAGGTATGTAGAATCGATGTATTTATGGTTGAATGATGAGACAAGTGTTGTGATGCAAATATGTATAATGAAATATGATAGCTTGTTATGTCTTTTACTTACTAAGTGAAAGCTTACGTGTTTAAGTTGCAATGTTTTGTAGGTTCAGTGTGAAGAAGGTAAAAGCTTAATACTAAGCATGGGTTGGAAGGTGTATTTACTTGTAATATTTAAGCATAACGTAGTATGCCGAGCTCAATCTTAGTTGAACCCTTGAGTTGAAGTAAGTGTGTCCAAACGTTGTTTTGAAGTGTTAAGTATAAGTCTTGTGTGACAACCGACAATTTTTCAAAATTATATTTTTACTTTTTTTACCCTCGATTTTTAACTTTTACTTTTTTGATCAATTTACCGTGAAATCGGGAAGTTATCCCGCGTAAATTGAAAATTCGTCATTTGACGCGTTTCGACTTTTGAATAAGCGTAGTCTTTTTATGACCATCACGTTTCGACCTAACGAGCACATATTTAAATTATTACATTTTATTTTTAGATGTTGCACGTTTTTAATTTTTACGAGTAACATAAATGTTACTAGGTTCATTTCTTGTGAATGCATGTAAATATCTAGATATTTTCCCCACTACATAACAAATCAAGATCAAATTCCCCCCCCCTTCCCCCCCCCACCCCCCCCCCCCCCAACCCCCCCCCCCCTTTGTCTTGTACACGTCTCCCCTCCTCTTTGCCAACCAAGTTCCACAAAATTCTCACTTGTGTCTTTATAGTACTAGGAATCCCATGGTCCTTTATTTTAAAATAAGAAGTCTAGGTTCATTTGATCATTCAATTATCTCTCTAAAATACACACAAAAATCATTTTCTCTCTTCTTTTGCTCCCTTCTTGCTTACGTCCCAAAATAAACACCCATTTGGGTTCATCATCTTCCATTTTTCTTCAAGATTCAAGCTATTAGTATTCATTGTTAACAAGATCTAAGATGTCTCAAAGGGTTTAGTCATTCATTTTCTAAGGGTTATTCAAGAATCATAATTCTAGTGTTTCATATTTTATTTGGGGTTTATCAAGTTCTCCATCTCCTAATCAAGTTCTTATACTTTTATCTTGTTTATCTTGCTTGTAAGCAAACCTTGAGCTCTTTTTTTTATTTCTTATTTATTTATGTTTCTTTTTAATAAATCTTTAGTATCCATGTGTTTGTGTTGATTTTATAAAATTAAGTTGACGAGATCTTGAAAGATTATTGAATAAATGGAAGTATTAGATTTAAATATGGTTGGTTTAGTTGAGGTGATGGATTAGTAGGTTTAGAAGAGGTTAGAGATGGGATTAGGTTGATATTAGTAGTGGTTTTGTTGTTGGATTTTGTGTTGGGAGAAAGTAGGTTAGATTGGAAGTATTGTGGAGTGGTTTTATTGATTAGTGTCGGTTTCGGCTAAGTTTAGAAACTGTCCAAAAACAACCCCTACGTTTAGGACGGTTTAAATATACTTTAACACATTGAAAACTTAAGAATATGATAGCTTATGTCTCTATGGTGATTTTGATGTAAGATTCGCTAAAATCGGACGTAAAACGAATAAGTTATGGTCATTTCCAGGTTGTCAAAACTTGAACATTTTTCCAGCTTTAATAAACCTTCTGATCAGATTTTAAAAAGATGTTTTGACCCCTTTCGGGTCCATAACCGGCTTAAACTTATAAAACGAAAGTTGTCCGAAATGATTTTTCGGTAAAAAAAGTAACTTTTCGAAGCTTGAAAGTCAAAGACGAGTGACTTATAACATCATAAAGTTGAGTCACTTTTTAGACACTTAAAATGTATTTCGACCTGATTGAATTATAAAATGAGGTTTTCGGACGTTTTCGAGTTCGTTTGGGATGTAGAGACCTTAGCGAAGTTGTTACAACACTTATATACGATTAGAGCGTGTTAGAGAGATTCTAAAGTTAGTACGTTGAAAACGTTAAATATTGCCAAGAATAGTAAGTTTTGATTTCGAGATAAGTATTGATGAGGTGAAAGTGGAAGTATACGTTTAAGCTTTTCTTAGCACGTGTAGGGTTAATGGATTTATCAAATATTAGGGGATGGTATTAACGTCCCAGATTTTTAAACTTTCCAAAAATAGTAACTTTTCGTCTATGTGTCAGAAACTTAAGTAAAGGTCTTTTATTATCGTAAAGACATGTTTTGTTAATCAAACTAAGAAACAACACACGTGGATGCTATTTGATCTCTATAGTCGTATCATGCGTTAAGTATATTCCTTCTCCTAAAGTGCGTCATTAAATAGGTCGCGGTTAGGATTGTACTCGTGTTTCGTACGTTGATTATTACGTTCATCATTTTGTTGATTATCGTCCATTCACTGTTTGCGTAAGGTGAGTCTTCATAGCCCCGTTTTCATTTTACTTTTTAGGGGAGAATACATGCTCTTTTATTTTTAATGATCTCTAAGTTAATATTAATACTTTTCAAGACCATGTGAGTCTTATAGCGCCTATTTTACTTGTTTTGAATTATTTTGAGGGAGAATACATGCTCGTTTACAAACTCGTTTACTTACTCGTTACAAACTTGTTTACTTACTCATTTACAAACTCGTTTATATGCTCGTTTACAAACTCGTTTACACGATTGATTTCAAATTCGTTTTTACTTATGGATACAAGTACGTTAAGCTTTTACGAATACATTGGTTGCTTTTACTAAGGACACAAGTTCTTTGAACTTTTACGTATTGACTAAGTTTCCCTATTGCCACGTAGTACACACTATCATGAACCGTTAATTAATTCGTGTAAGCATGAATGATATGAATAGATCTATTGGGGTTGACACCCCAACCCTGAGAATTTTGGATGAGTACATTGGCCAATGGGTGCATTTCATTTGAGGTAGTACTTGGGTGGTTTGGCAAAACATCAGAATCGAGACGAGTCTATAGGACTAGGATACACAAATTGTTAAGGCTTTGGTATCATGAGCTTAGGGCAATATCATAAACACTTTTTGTGATTATTGTATGTGTTACAATAGTCATACGTTGGAATTTTGGTACTTTATACTACTTTATTGAACGTCACTGATTGCTAAACGTTTTTCATGATACTTGTAATGAAACATAGTCACTAAACACTTTTGACTCTCGTGAATACTTTACTTAAACCTATGAGCTCGCCAACTTTATGTTGACGTATTTTAGCATGTTTTTCTTAAGTGCTTAGCTTTGCATTTCTCTTGATGTGCTATATGTGGAGTCTACGTGCAATTTGACTTCATTTTTCAAGACTTTATTTATCATTCATACTCGTTGCCTTTTGAAAACTTAATTATGCTTCCGTAACGTTTTAATTTCATTTGAGATAATATAAGACTCATTTACTTTCAATTAATGCAGGCGAGTTATGATTTTCAAAACGTCCATTAGTGGCCGTTTACTTTATCTTGTGTTTGAAATATTATGACGTCACGCCCTCGGATACCTATTTCCGCTGTGATCCGTTTTGGGGGTGGGACATCTTGTATGTGAATAAATGGTCATGTAAGTTATTAAGTGTTTGATAAAAAGTTGGTATATGTAAATGAGTCAAAACGGGGTGTTTGGTAAGCCCTGTAAAGTATATGTTTTTGGGTTGTTTATACCACAAATGATTATGGAAATGATGTATTATATTGATTTAATAAATTCTGAAAAGTTTCATATAATGTCGAGTTCGAAAAGTTAGTTTTCCGGAATAAAGTGTCAAAAATGCATTTGTGGGTGTCTAGATAAAAGAAATCGCCCGACTTCTCTTTTTGCCGCCCGGCTTCTCTCTAGCCTTTCGGCTGGATGTTTTGCCTCCCGGCTGATTGGTCTGGCAAATTTGGTCGATCTTGTTTATGTCGTAAAAACCAAACCGTAAGGAGTTAGAATGTGTTCTTTATATTGTTGGAAAGGTAATTGAGTCTATTTTATGTTAATGACACTTTCAAGGGTCGAATGGTTATGTATTTTGATCATTTTATTAAGGAATGGAACAAGGTCATTCCCGGTCATGTATTTACATAAAGTTTTCAATTCTTGGTTAAATTTAGAGTCGAGAAAGGGGCGTTTCACCTTATGCTCATTTCTAGGCATAATAAATCCTTTTGGTTGCTTTTTATATAACTCCTCTTCCAAATCATCATTCAAGAATGTTGTATTAACATCCATTTGATAGATCGCTAGATTATAAGTTGCTGCTAAAACAATCTATAATCTAATTGTGGATATTCGAGCAATAGGAGCATACGTATCAAAATAATCGATTCTTTAAAGCTTTGGATAACCAATCTAGCTCTAAACTTATCAATGGTTTCATCAACTTTCATCTTCCTTTTAAAGATCCATTTGCAACCCAAAGGTTTGCAACCTGGTAGTAAATCTAAAAAATAAAATCCATGTATTATTTTCCATAATTGAATCCATCTCATTATTGATTTCTTCTTTCCAGAATGCAACATCACGAGATTGCATAACTTCATCAAATGTTCTTGGATCCTCTTCTATACTGTAACAGTAAGAATATTAAGGTCCAATCTCATCTCTCGATTCCTCAACTAAATATAGTTGAATATTAGATCCAAGTGATTTAGCTACCCTTGCTCTATTACTCCTAGGAGTTTCAAGTGGAATTTTACCAATCTGGTCTTCATTTGAACTTGGCATCAAAATTTTAGGTCTAGGTTAATCGTTTTTCATCAAACATTGCATCTCTTGACTATATAACCGAATTAACGGATATATATTCATTAAGTTCTATTACATAGTATCTATACGCCTGGGAATGCTCAGCATATCCAATAAAGATGCATTCAATACCTTTTTCACTCAAACTTTTTCTTTTGGGTTTCGAGAGTGTTACAACTACCCAACAACCCCAAACTCGTATATATGACAAGTTAGGTCATTTTTTTACCAAAGTTCATAAGGGATGACTTTGTTCCTTTTATTAGGAACTTCGTTTAATCAATAACAAGTCGTTAACATGGCTTCACCCCAAAATCCTTCACTCAAACTTGATTAAGATGACATAGAATTAACCATTTCTTCAAGAGTTCTATTTTTTCTTTTGGACACACCATTTTGTCGTGGTTGTATAAGGAGTCGTAGTCTCATGTATGATTCCTACGGATTGGAAATAAATAGGATCATAATATTCACCACCTCTATCCGTGCGTAAAGTTTTAATTAAATCATTTCGTTGCAACTCAATCTCAGTTTTATAGATTTTAAATTTATCTAAGGCTTCATCTGATCCAACGTCTCATCCTCCACAAATTCAGGCATAGGGGTACTCAACACGTATACAACTTTCAATGTGGTTAGAAGAAAATGCATCTTCTTTTGCCAGCGCCTGAAATCACTTCCCTCAAACTTATTAAACTTTCTAAACTTCGCAGTCATATCCTTAACAGTCTCTGCCATGATTAAAACTAGGAAATACTTTAATCTTTGTAGGAATTTTATTTGGTGTGTGAATGGTTTATAATCTGGATATTAATATGAATCATGTAATCACTTTCAGATTAAAGTATTTTGACCCTATATACCTCGGGTTCACGAAATCCTTAATCGGATAAGACATATTGGCAATTGAATTCTAAGGCACGAGAAATCAATCAGAAAACGTTAGAGTATTTGTTTATGTTTTGTTCTGCAAATGAGACCAAGTCTGGTTATATTCATAACCGAAATTCGATTATTTTCGGTTATACACCAATCTTTGTGTTGGTTGGTAAAAGATGCAACGTTTGGGATTTCGGCGGGAAAACTGATCATACAAATTAGTAAAAATCGTTTAGGTTTTGTGGCGCTGCCCCAAACCCTGCGGGGGGAGGCCGCCCCTCGATCCCCGCCCGCGAGTGGACCCAGCAAGGGGCTCTGCCCCTAGACCCTCGTATCTTTGTCATGGGGGTATCGAGGTAACTGTGACGAGTGTGTACTCCGCACCTCTTAACTCATCTTGAATTAAACTTGTATAAAGCCATTGGTCTCAAAGTAAAACACAATTATATAAAATAGTTGATAACACTAAAATTAGCAACATTCCTCCCTCATTTTAATGTAATCCTTGATTTACTAAAATTTCTAATCGGCCAAACAAACTTCGCTCGACTTAAATTAAACTAATATAAACTTGTTTTGAAAAACATATGGTTGATGAACCCTAGAATTGCACGTGAAGAAGAAGGAAGAAACCAAAATGGTGATTCCAAAGCAACCCCTATTCAGCTCCCATGTTATGATTTCTGAAGTCTACCACGTGGGAAACTTTTTCGATGAAGTTTATTTTTTGGTGAAGCGGGAAACTGGTCAAACGAATCTTATTTTGTCTTTTAATTACTATTGGCTGGACATATTTTATACTGAGCCGGGTATTACATTATAAAGGATTCGGTGCTTGTGAACTTGGATGGCCATGAATATTTTAAAGAAGGGTTGTTGGGCAAGACTTGCCACAAAAGAACTTGGTGACATTCTTTCGGCGAACCTCTAGCGGCTGCTGCTCATGCTTTCTTTTTTACTAAAAAAATTAAATATTTCACACACTGTTAATCGTTACGCAAAACAAAACATACCATCCCGACGAGAATTAAATTATCTTTCTATAGAGGGGCGACACTATATACTTTCGACGATTTTTTTTTATGATTTTATGAAGTTATATACGATTTTATGAAATCATATATGATTCGTTATATGAATCATATATGATTTTATGAAATCATATATGATTCGTCATACGAATCATATATGGATTCGCCAATACAATCATATATGGGGGGATTTTCGCAAATCCGTACTGAAACAAAATTGAAAAAATTAGTTCGAATCAGAAAATCACATATATTTATGAAATTCATATATTGATTTTTAAAGAAATCATATATATCCGTATCGAACTATATATTCGTTATAGGAATCATATATGATTTTACGTAATTCGGACTGAATAAAAAAACGAAAAAAAGTTCCTCTGAAATTATATCGTGTCACCCGTCCACTGAAAGATAAAAAAATACTCGACAGCGATAGTGTATTTTTTGTCGTGTGACGATTTACCGTTTGTAAGATATTTTATTTTTTAAAAAGAGGTGGAAAGTGAGTTTTTTTATTTTTGATGAAAAAATGAGTGGCTAGGATTGGTTCATTGGATCTATGACAAATAATGGGTCTATGTTGATCTTAACTCGTGAACTTGGATGGCCATGAATATTTTAAAGAAGGGTTGTTGGGCAAGACTTGCCACAAAAGAACTTGGTGACATTCTTTCGGCGAACCTCTAGCGGCTGCTGCTCATGCTTTCATAAACAAGAAATTCGTATGGCCATCAAAGTTCTTGTGTGTAATGCTCATGGAAAGGCCAATCGCTCCACAACTGTAAGTGTTTACCTGGTTCACATAAATAAGTAAATAAACAACCACACATAAAATGCGTACGTGCTTACATGGTATCTACATTCATGAACTTGAATATAGAAACTCACCTGAACACCTATAACATAATTTCCGATTGAGGATTCTCCGGTTCTAGGGCTATTGGGAACCAACTCTCTCACTTTTTCGTCATGTGGCTGACGTAAGAATTCTTTGAGACTTTGATTGACGCGAGCCTCCATGAAATTGACTCCTTTGTCGTTACACTCAATGTGCAAGTTGTTCTTAACTTCTCCGGCAATAGGATCGAATTGAGTCAATGTCTGAGATCATATGGAGTTTGAGAAGCCGGTTTAATGGTTTCTCTGCAAGTTATTTCAGGATTGACCTTCTTCTCAATATTATCATTGTTTTCATGCATCTTTTATCGACCTGCAAGTAATATTATGGTACAAATATGAAATAAGCTAGTTACTATATTAAATACCTAACAAACTAAGAAAAAATGAGGATGCCAACCTGAATGAGGATTCAGTCCCATTTACGACAGTTGAGGTACTATATTGGTGACCATAAAACAAGGATTTTGACAGCCTTTTTGACATCCAAGCATGTGAACAATCACCAAAACTTGAAGCTCCATGAAGAACATATTGCTTATGGTTAAGGAAACACCGGGTCGCTTTTTGGGCTGCAAATAAAATCTTCATTTTCTATAATAATCAACTAAACACATAACTTCGTGTTATAAGGATTACTAAGGCCCGCCAGATGAGCGGGCTAGCTCCAAAAATTCTTTTAAGATAATAGATGTAAAAACCTTGATACGATCGCATTAAAAAGATAAACAAACAACTAAATGATGTTTTTAAAAAGGGCCAATGACTTAAAAAGTTATCTAACTTTGCGCTTTTTGTCTTTGTGTGTAGCCATCTTTATTTTTTCCTATTTTGTCATCAAACTTTCAAAAATCGATCATTGTGTGTATTTTGTGACTATTTTGTCATGTAAAATGACCATTTTACCCTTCGAAATTTGGAAAATATAAGGGTAAAATGGTCACAAAATACACACAATGATTGACTTTTGAAAGTTTGATGACAGAATAGGAAAGAAAAAAGATGGCTACAAACAAAGACAAAAAGTGTCAAGTTAGATGACTTTTTAAGTCATTAGCCCTTTTAAAAACCATAAGAAAGCTACATGTAGTTGTTTGCGAAAATGAATATAACAAAAAAAAATACGTATAACCTATGAAGGACTTCTTTATATATAACGTTGTTGGTGTACAACGTGGAATTGTTGTACTTCTAAGACGTGCTAGATGGGCGACTCTCATTAATCTAATATACTGATGATTAAATAAAAAGTGATTCTTATAATGACTAAAGTTACTAAACAAAATGACAAAAAAAGATATATATGGATTCACAAGAGTATATAATTAAAACAATTTGCATCAAATCAGCACATACACACTACAATTTGATGGTTTCCCCGACGACAAAAAGCCGGTTTTGCCGGTGACATGACGTCGGGGAAACTTTTCCCCGATGACATGACGTCGAACATTCGACGTCAAAAAGCCGCGTCGGTACACTAAACCCCAACGTCCACGTGGGCCCCACATGTCTCCAGGAAAAAGTTTTGGCAAGTCAACAAAGGTCAATGTCGTTAACTTATTAATTAATTAATTAATTAATTAATATAATGAAAATTGGTCAAATAAAGTCAATTGGGTAAACGTTTCCCCGAGGTCATGTTGTCGGGGAAAGTGTTAACCATGTCAAACAAAGTCAACCTGGGAAATACTTTCCCCGACGACATGTCGTCGGCGCCCAGTATAACTGCTGCTGCGCAACAGCCTGCACAGCAGTTTTCTTGATTTTTTTTGGAAATTTTTCCGAATTTTTTTCACCAAAACCTGAACGTGTACACAACCACAAAAGATGTTAAACACGACCAAAAGACTTGTATAACGGCTAAAAGACTTGTATATATATGCTAAACACGACCAAAACCCGTCAGCTAAAAGACTTGTACATTATAAAAGCTACAAAACGGGTGTTCTATAGAAATTTAGAAATTCTTACCTCGGCAACCGAGGCCAATCGGACGTGGAAGGGGACGGGATGGGTCATCACCGCCACCGTCATCACCGTGACCCCGCGCTACTGCTGCTGACATATGTAAAAGTACAAATAGAATAACATATAGAAATTCATGAGAAAATTAATATAAGCATGCACATATTCAAATATACACACATTCAAATAAATATACACATTTAAACAACCCATAACAATTTAATTCAAATAAGTGTCGTATTACAAGTTACAATTTAAGATCAATCTTCCTTATCACTAGAATAAACATCAGAATCTACTAAATCATGAGTAACGTCATCTTCATCATCAATAAAATCATCGTCGTCGTCAACTGGAATGATATCTGGTGGTTCCTCAACTTCCGTTGATCGAGGCAAAATTAGAAATGTATATGCATCTCGAAAACCACACACTTGATTCAACTGCACTACTTCATGAGCTTTACAATGACATGGGAAAACTTGGTTTGAAGTAGTTTGTCATTTAGCCATATCAACTTAGCATTTGGAATGTAATTCGTATGCTTCAATGTTTAAACTTTTATCGATTTGTAGTGTAATTCGTATGCTTTAGTGTTAAAACTTTGATCGATTTGTAATTCATATGCTTTAATGTTTGAACATTTATCGATTTGTAATGAAATTCATATGTTATACTTCTTTGTTGGTTTAAGTCCGCGCAACATGGTTTCTAAAGTGTAACAAAACTTAATAGCGGTTTCAAAAGCTTCCGAACCACCTGGGAAAGTTCAGAAATGACAACTGGTTTTATGGTTTAACACCATTCGTTTTGACGATATAGCAGTTATTTTAGTTATTTTATCTTGGCATAACTATATGGTTTAACACCAGCATGATATAGTCACGACTCACGAGTAATTACGCAAATCAAACGCTAAGCAAGGTCAACGTTTTGGTCAAAGCTTTCTCCGAAGACATGTCGTCGGGGAAACAATACGCCATGTCATCACCCACCGTCATTAGTGCTAATCATGTTAGGCAAAAGCGGTTAAATCTGGTCAAACTTTTCCCTGACGACATGTCGTCGGGGAAACCTTGGCGGGAAAACAGCCCGCCAAGATTTTTGTTGACATTTTTGATCATGGGCTTGGTCAAACTAGACCAAAAGTTCCCCGGTGACATGTCGTCGAGGAAACTTTTGGTCAAGTTTTACCAATCTCGGCGTGTTTGGTCAAGGAAAGTCAAACGACTTTTTGTCGTTTAGCGGGGTTTCCCTGACGACAACGGGCGCTGGGGAAAACCCCTCGCCTGTTCCTGTTTTTCTTGTAGTGACATCCATTAAATTATTTTTTTTAAAAGTCTATGCAATACTTTCTTGTACATGACACTGGTGGTTGTATTGGTGTAGTTTCATAGACGGGCTAGTTCCATAAATTTCATTTATAGATACAGAAAAGGTATGTATATAATAACGATTACTTATAAGATAACACAATACACATAAAGAAGTGTTTGCCGGTTGGTCCGACCCAACCCAGTATGAGCCAAAAAATGGCAAGAAGAACTTCTGATGCTTTTAGTTCAGAAATCTCTTGGAAGAGATAGACTTTGAACTGTTGGTATTCGGGTCTTGATAATCAAATATTGCCGGATAAATTCTTGAATTGTGTAAAAGTCCACTTTTCTGATACAATATTTCTACCCTATTGATTGCCTTGGGTTACAAGAAATTTGTATAGGGATAAGACAAGAATGAAGCACTCAAATTCTAGGAAAAAAAGAGCAAAACATTGAATAATTTGTTGTATTTGTTGTTGCCTGTAATATATTCATATCTAAGAAGACCAAAATATGTTTACGTATATATAAACTAAATGGTGGTTGTAGTCTTGTAGGGAATATGTGTGTCTTTTAGTGAAAAGACACACTCTTTGGTGAAAAATCAACACATCCTTTAAATGTTCCAGCAACAGTTTTGTAACAACCTAAAACTGTCGCTAACCGCTATCATTAAAGACATGTGTATATGGACAATTTAGTGACATACGAATTCTGTCACTATGGCATACGAATTCTGTCACTAAACTTCCCTTGACTTACACTAACAACCTTTTCCATTTTCCGTACCCGAAATCAAGTTAATTAGTTTATACAAGCATGCACTCCACACCTCCGAACTCGTATTATAACATAACTTGAAATCTATTTGATCTCGGGTAAATCACCATTACACAAAAATGATTGATGACACTAAAATCACCAACAATCCTCCCCCATTTTAGTGTAATCCTTGATTTCCTAAATAATCAAAGCAAATCAAACTCATGCATAAATGAAAATGTCTTGCAATTGAATTTTCATCTTAGTATATTACACGTTCCAAATATTCAAGAATCGGGGTGTCGTAACGATTGAACCCGTCAACCCATTTGAATACCTGAAGATAGTATACACACAAGTTTCCAATGTTTATACTTGATGCTTTACAAGCCATGTGTCCTTATCCATTCATGAGCATATAAGAAGCCAAGTCTAAGCTTCTTGAAGCGGCAAAACTTCATACTCATATAGGTAGTTTCTTTTAATCATGTCCTGCTTTGCACTTTTTCAAAAGAACTATTAAGAAGATAAACTTCAACCTCTTTATCTTGCAGGTCTGAACACATTCCTTGGGATAGTATAACATGTGTTCCAATCTCTAAGTGTGAGCTTTCCGCATTGAATTCAGCTTCTAACGTTGTATTCGAAGGGAATTGGGTGTCCCACCATTAGAGAATTTAAATGGACTTTAATTTCATCCCTATTTCCGACTTTGTGTACTAAGTCTCTTGCTAACCTCTTTGTCAAGTGGTAAGTAACTGATAGCGTAGATTCATTACATCAACGCATAATAAACACATGGTAACATTGACTTTTAAACATAACGCATGTTTATTAACAAAGTTCTTTAACCATTATGTTTCTTTAAAACACGAAACAATGAACCATCGTGTTATGGTTGGACACGTTGTACAACATGTGTCTTTGATCCTAACTTAAAAATCCAACACGTAATGCATGCTTAAGTTCTTGATTACTATTCCAACTCTCATCAGGTTATCCTTATAATTTTAACGTATTCCGTTGCAATGACAAATCGTGGCTTCCTGAGTATTTTAAGACTCGGTTTAATATCCTTTGTGTTATACACGAATCGCTTCCATGACATATGCGCATTATGTCATAGAAAATTACCAAGTGCCTTTAAATACTCACTTTGAGTAAAAACCATACTCGTTATTGGATAAAACCTAAAATTGGATTCACCTGATCATGCAATCACATTATACAATCCAGTAACCATCATCACAAACAAATATAAGTATATAATTTGTTATTCATAACGATGGGTACAAGTTCTAATAACTAATTAGTAGTTAATTATAATAATTAATGGAAAACATAACTGATCGAATGTATTATCTAAGTAAGCATATCAATACTCAATACGTAAATGGAGTTCCCCTGGTATCACTTTTCGATCGTATAAGAGTATAAGACATAGAAACATTATCAAGTTTCACGGTGACAACCCTTTTGGCAAAATGACAAGCTCCAGTGACTAACTTGTGAAAAATCACAAGGCTTTCACACATAGATTTTTATCTTGATTACCAAAATCCAGTTACATGCCAAATCAATAGGGTTGTGCTTTTATCATGCAAACACACGTGCTAACAGAAACAACAGTAACAACTTTTATTCAACAACAAATTGAACCACAGTTACTCTTAAAATAACCACAAGAAAATCATATTCAACAAAACAATTTTGACAGTTGCATATAATGTTTCGAGGGAAATTGTTTTATTCAATAACTAACTGCAATATTATCAAATAATCACATTCTATGAATTGTATCATGGTTAGTATTCAGTGTCAAAGTAGAAACAAAAACTTATCAACCATTTATCATATGCTCTTGCATGAAGAACATAAATATAATCCAAATAATTCATTGAAGAACTTGAATAATGCGATTCATTTGCATGCCATGTTGACATGTTGTAAATTTGGCCTAAAAAGACACTGGAAGTTACAGTCCCGCCAAATATGATTATCCTCATGTTAACAATTCAAAGTTACACACAAACTTGACAAACTGTTATCAATCATGCAATATAAAATTAAAAATTCCTTTTAAAGTTCATATGCATGATTTTATATTAATGGTTATCAAAATTCCATACAAGCATCGTATTCACAAAAGTACAAAGCAGTTATATATATAACTTTTATTACCAAGTTATTATACCACATGCAATCATATATGTCATGCAATTCATACTATTAAATTATAGAATATATATAAATCGGAAATGCGTACTAGTCACCGATGTTGCGAATAATGGATTTAGTCGATGCCACCATATGCATGAACAAATGATCCCAACTTGACAGTGTCCTTGGTTGTTTCCAGATTCAAAAAAATCATAACAGACCAAATATCCCACAACTTTGTATGTAATCTTTCTCACAAAATTGAATGTCTTGTCTTTCACAAATACACGATTATAAGTCACCATATGAAATAATCATGCAATCTTTATTTGTTAAAGATTCAAGGATCACTTTTCATATATTCACCAACCAATGACTATCACTAAAAATATTGTATCAGTTTGTTGGTATTCGGGTCTTGATAATCAAATATTGCCGGATAAATTCTTAAATCGTGTAAAAGTCCACTTTCCTGATACAATATTTCTACCCTATTGATTGCCTTGGGTTATAAGAAATTTGTATAGGAATAAGACAAGAATGAACCACTCAAATTCTAAGCAAAAGAAAAAGAGCAAAATATTGAATAATTTGCTGTATTTGTTGTTGCTATGAATATGTTCATATCTAAGAAGACCAAAATATGTTTACATATATATAAACTAAATGGTGGTTGTAGTCTTGTAGGGAATATGTGTGTCTTTTGGTGAAAAGACACACCCTTTGGTGAAAAATCAACACATCCTTTAAATGTTCCAGCAACAGTTTTGTAACAACCTAAAACTCTCGCTAACCGCTATCATTAAAGACATGTGTATATGGACAATTTAGTGACACACAAATTCTGTCACTATAGCACACGAATTCTGTCACTAAACTTCCCTTGACTTACATTAACAACCTTTTCCATTTTTCGTACCCGAAATCAAGTTAATTAGTTTATACAAGCGTGCACTCCACACCTCCGAACTCGTATTATAACGTAACTTGAAATCCATTTGGTCTCGGGTAAATCACCATTACACAAAAATGATAACATGAACTTGAGCATGGGATTAACATAGTGAAAAAAGAGCTAAGCCATGAAAAATTTAGTCAAGGAGAGGTAATGCAAGATTTAACAGCCACATTTGATAACATTGTTCAGAAACTAAGTCAAGAGGATCAAGAGGGGACAAATGAGGCAGCAGTTAAAGAAGGGATGAATGATGTTGTTCAAGAGGAGATGATAGGTGTTGGGCATGATTCAGACTATGATGCTAGTATTAGTGGTAACACTACAAGAAATAGGAGAACAGGTGACGGACTTTTCCTCGGCGACATATATCACTGAGGAATATGCACTAAACGACAAAATAGATCCTACGTGGCACCAATTCTCGTAGAAATTTTGGTCAAAGTATTCTGAACTTTTCCCCGGCGACATGTCACCAGGGATTAGGTCGTTAAAATTTAACCAAATATTTTTACGTAAAAAGTGGCGGAAAATGTTCTCGCTTACTTTTCCCCGGCGACATGTCGTTGGGGATTCATTTGTTTATTTTAAAAAAGATAATTAGTGTTAATTACGTTTGTTGTGACGTGGATAAATGTTTCCCCAGCGAAATGTCGCTGGGGAAAGTGTTATTAAAAATTATAAAGTTTTATTAATATATCACAAATATATCAAAAATAAAAAGACACTTTCCCCGGCGACATGTCGCCGGGGAAACGACGTTGACTTTGTTGACCGTATTAACAATATTGGTTAATATTGTCGATTGGTTAACAAAGTTTCCCCAGCGACATGTCGCCGGGGATAACTAAATTGGGCTTCCGGTTTGGTTTGGGCTTTTATATTACGAAATTGGGGTTCTGGTTAACAAAGTTGCCCCAGCGACATGTCGCCGGGGATAGGGTTTGACTTTGTTGACTTTTAACTAAACTACGTTTTTAGGTTCGTTTCGGTCTGATATTCCGTATATTTTAACAAAAAATATAGATACGTTTTTTAGGTGTGTTAATGTTTGTACCATTGGCATGTCGAGGTGATATCGTTATACATAAACACATTCATATCATAAAAGTTTAAACAAAGTCTTCACATACAATAAAACATACGAATTACATTGCAAATGACAAACTACTACAAATCATACGAATTACATTGCACATGACAAACTACTCCAAATCAAGTTTTTCCATTTCATTGAGAACTTCATGAAGTAGTGCCGCCGAATTAACCGTGTGTTGTTCCGGATGCATATGCTTGTCCATTGTTTCCTTGAGTACACTTATCTTTCTACGCAAGTGCTTGCAGTTTGAGCATTCTGTATTTCTTGAAGATCCTAGAGAATAGTTTGTAGGTGTTGAAGGTCCTGAAGAATAGCTTGAAGGCGTTGAAGGTCCTGATGAATAGCTTGGAGGTGTTGAAGGTCCTGCAGGGTAACTTGGAGTCGATGGAGCTCCAGGAGAACTCATCAATTCACGAAATCGGGTCTCTTTCCATAAAAAAAATCCACATCCATAATGTTTCGGAGGCTGTTAAATAGTAAAGAAATAAATTCTTTTAACAACTAACCAGAATATTTATATATTACACAAATAAAAAACATGTGATTGTTCACCATTGATTTCGGACATGCATAGTATAGTTTACCGCAACTCTCAGGTTTATATGATTGTCGGAGAACTACATCTCCTTCTGCACACCTACACGCAAAAGCTTCATGTGGCACCATCTTCACCATCTTTTTGTGGCTGTGATGGTAAGAGTGTGTGATATGTTTGTGGTTGTGATAGTATTTGCTTTTATGGTATAAAAGAGTTTTTGGCGCAAGTTTTTGGCGGGAGTTTTTGGCGGGAGTATTTGGCGGGAGTTTTGGGAAAGTTTACAGTCCCCCGCCAAATATGATTATCCTCATGTTAACAATTCAAAGTTACACACAAACTTGACAAACTGTTATCAATCATGCAATATAAAATTAAAAATTCCTTTTAAAGTTCATATGCATGATTTTATATTAATGGTTATCAAAATTCCATACAAGCATCGTATTCACAAAAGTACAAAGCAGTTATATATATATAACTTTTATTACCAAGTTATTATACCACATGCAATCATATATGTCATGCAATTCATACTATTAAATTATAGAATATATATAAATCAGAAATGCGTACTAGTCACCGATGTTGCGAATAATGGATTTAGTCGATGCCACCATATGCATGAATAAATGATCCCAACTTGACAGTGTCCTTGGTTGTTTCCAGATTCAAAAAAATCATAATAGACCAAATATCCTACAACTTTGTATGTAATCTTTCTCACAAAATTGAATGTCTTGTCTTTCACAAATACACGATTATAAGTCACCATATGAAATAATCATGCAATCTTTATTTGTTAAAGATTCAAGGATCACTTTTCATATATTCACCAACCAATGACTATCACTAAAAATATTGTATCAGTTTGTTGGTATTCGGGTCTTGATAATCAAATATTGCCGGATAAATTCTTAAATCGTGTAAAAGTCCACTTTCCTGATACAATATTTCTACCCTATTGATTGCCTTGGGTTACAAGAAATTTGTATAGGAATAAGACAAGAATGAACCACTCAAATTCTAGACAAAAGAAAAAGAGCAAAATATTGAATAATTTGTTGTATTTGTTGTTGCTATGAATATGTTCATATCTAAGAAGACCAAAATATGTTTACATATATATAAATTAAATGGTGGTTGTAGTTTTGTAGGGAATATGTGTGTCTTTTGGTGAAAAGACACACCTTTTGGTGAAAAATCAACACATCCTTTAAATGTTCCAGCAACAGTTTTGTAACAACCTAAAATTGTCGCTAACCGCTATCATTAAAGACATGTGTATATGGACAATTTAGTGACACACAAATTCTGTCACTATGGCACACGAATTCTGTCACTAAACTTCCCTTGACTTACATTAACAACCTTTTCCATTTTTCGTACCCGAAATCAAGTTAATTAGTTTATACAAGCGTGCACTCCACACATCCGAACTCGTACTATAACGTAACTTGAAATCCATTTGGTCTCGGGTAAATCACCATTACACAAAAATGATAACATGAACTTGAGCATGGGATTGACATAGTGAAAAAGGAGCTAAGCCATGGAAAATTTAGTCAAGGAGAGGTAATGCAAGATTTAACAGCCACATTTGATAACATTGTTCAGAAACTAAGTCAAGAGGATCAAGAGGGGACAAATGAGGCAGCAGTTAAAGAAGGGATGAATGATGTTGTTCAAGAGGAGATTGAAAGGTTAGTTGGGGCATGATTCAGACTATGAGCTATTATTAGTGGTACACTACAAGAAATAGGAGAACATATGACGACTTTTCTCGGCGACCTAAGATCAGCTGATGGAAAAAGCAACTAAACGACAAAATAGATCCTACGTGGCACCAATTCTCGTAGAAATTTTGGTCAAAGTATTCTGAACTTTTCCCCGGCGACATGTCACCAGGGATTAGGTCGTTAAAATTTAACCAAATATTTTTACGTAAAAAGTGGCGGAAAATGTTCTCGCTTACTTTTCCCCGGCGACATGTCGTTGGGGATTCATTTGTTTATTTTAAAAAAGATAATTAGTGTTAATTACGTTTGTTGTACGTGGAATAAATTATTCCCCAGCAAATGTTCGCTGGGAAAGTGTTATTAAAAATTATAAAGTTTTATTAATATATCACAAATATATCAAAAATAAAAAGACACTTTCCCCGACGACATGTCGCCGGGGAAAAGGTTATTAAAAATTATAAATTTGATATATTTATCACAAATATATCAAAACTATATTTTTTACTAAAAGTTTTATTAATATATCAAAACTATATTTATTAAAAAACTAGAGTTTTTAATAATTAATATTAAAAAAATATATTAATTAAAATTATTTTTTATAAAATAATTTCGCCGGGGAAAACATTTGACTTTGTTGACTTTTAATTAAACTACGTTTTTTAGATTTGTTTCGGTCAGATATTCCGTATATTTTAACAAAAAATATATATACGTTTTTAAGGTGATATCGTTATACATAAACACATTCATATCGTTATACATAAACACATTCATATCATAAAAGTTTAAACAAAGTCTTCACATACAATAAAAAAAACATACGAATTACATTGCAAATGACAAACTACTCGAAATCTTACGAATTACATTGCACATGACAAACTACTCCAAATCAAGTTTTTCCATTTCATTGAAAACTTCGTAAAATAGTGCAGCCGAATTAACTGTAAAGTTGTTCTGGATGCATATACATTTCCATTGTTGCCTTGAGTACACTTATCTTTCCACGCAAGTGCTTGCAGTTTGAGCACTCCCTCTATTTCTTGTAGGATTCCTCTGAGAATAGTTTTGTAGGTGTTGAATATCCTAGAGAATAGTTTTTGTAGGTGTTAAGTCCCAGAAAAATAGGTTGAGGTGTTGAATGTCCTGTAGAGTACTTGGAGTGGATGGATCTCCCAGGGAACTCATCAATTCACAAGTTCGGGGTCTCTTCCATAAAAAAAATCCACATCCAAAATGTTTCGGAGGCTGTTAAATAGTAAAGAAATCAATTCTTTTAACAACTAAACCATAATATTTATATAATACAACAAATAAACAAACCTGTTGATTGATTCACCTTTGATTTTGGACATGCATATAGAGTTTACTCATAACTCTCACGATTATACATGGTCGAGACTACATCTCCTTCTTCAACCACACCAAAAGCATCATGTGGGCAACATGTTCACCATCTTTTTATGGTTGTGATGCTAAGAGTGTGTGATATGTTTGTGGTTGTGATAGTATCTACTTTTATGGTATAAAAGATTATTTGGCGGGGGTATTTGGCGGGGGTATTTGGCGGGAGTATTTGGCGGGAGTATTTGGCGGGAGTATTTGGCGGGAGTTTTAGGCGGGAGTATTTGGCGGGGGTATTTGGCGGGAGTATTTGGCAGGAATCTAATGTATAACCATACCATATCGACTCGTCCGTTGAACCTCTAATGTATAACCCTAACATATCGACTCATACGTTGAACCTCTAATGTATAACCCTAACATATCGACTCATCCGTTGAACCTCTAATGTATAACCATACCATATCGACTCGTCCGTTGAACGTCTAATGTATAACCATACCATATCGACTCGTCCGTTGAACGTCTAATGTATAACCATACCATATCGACTCTTCCGTTGAACGTCTAATGTATAACCATACCATATCGACTCGTCCGTTGAACGTCTAATGTATAACCATACCATATCGACTCGTCCGTTGAACGTCTAATGTATAACCATACCATATCGACTCGTCCGTTGAACGTCTAATGTATAACCATACCATATCGACTCGTCCGTTGAACGTCTAATGTATAACCATACCATATCGACTCATCCGTTGAACATCGAATGTACAACCATAACATATCGACTCATCCGTTGAACATCGAATGTACAACCATAACATATCGACTCATACGTTGAACCTCTAATGTATAACCCTAACATATCGACTCATCCGTTGAACCTCTAATGTATAACCATACCATATCGACTCGTCCGTTGAACGTCTAATGTATAACCATACCATATCGACTCGTCCGTTGAACGTCTAATGTATAACCCTAACATATCGACTCATACGTTGAACCTCTAATGTATAACCCTAACATATCGACTCATCCGTTGAACCTCTAATGTATAACCATAACATATCGACTCGTCCGTTGAACGTCTAATGTATAACCATACCATATCGACTCGTCCGTTGAACGTCTAATGTATAACCATACCATATCGACTCGTCCGTTGAACGTCTAATGTATAACCATACCATATCGACTCGTCCGTTGAACGTCTAATGTATAACCATACCATATCGACTCTATAACCAAGATCTAGGAGATTGAAAGAAGATTATTTTTGTATTTTTATATTTTATAAAAGCAAGTAAAATCTCAGTTTTTGAAGAGGTTGGTTTTAAAACTAATATCTAATTAATTAAACTAATCGAAATGATAAGAATTCGTATGAACATAGGGATATGTTTACTTAATCATGCATGATCCTTACTATGATTTTCCTAACTCTATTGCCTTGTGACACTTGTGATGTATATTTAAGTATTTCTGAGAAGCATGACGAATTACACGAAAATGTCTTCTACATGATAACTTGCTAGGGCAACACACATGCAAGGTAGTATGAAGACTATTACATGGCCCCTAGGAAGATATATACGCCTTAAAATACTTAATGGGGATCATCCACATATGGGTAAGGTAGTATGAAGACTGTTACCTATGGACTACTTACTCTACACAATCATGTACGCTCTAGCTCTTCGATAAATTAAGTAAACTATTGTGTCTATAGTCTAAACATGCACATACATCAACAAGAAGCAATATAATTAAGATCTACATATCAATTCACATGCAATCATAAGCAAACACTTAAAAGATCTAGCCTAGCATGTTCAAGATAGAGGAAGCACAAATATCAATCAAACAATAAGACATATTGAAAGATAAGGGATAAAAGAACTTCACTATATTGAATCAAGCAATTAGGGATGATATAGAAGGGTTGGGAAACCCTAAAATATTCCCAAAATCTGGTACAAGTCGACCTCCCACGAACTCTAACCCTAATTCTCTTTAATTGTGCATATGAAAAACATAAAATCGAGTTTGTATATATAGACTTCCGGGCCTCTACGGCGTCGTAAATTAATCCAGAGCGGACGTCACGCTATGGTTTCTAGGGCTCCTTTTATGACGGCTAATCCAGACGGCGTTACAAATTTCTAGATGTCGTCGCTATGACTTTCAAACGGCGTCACAAGCTTTCCAGACGCCGTCTCCACACTCTGATCTTGATTCTTCAATCCGTCTTCAAGCCAAATTGTCATCTTGTCTGGTTTCTTCCAAAATTGAGCCCAAGTCACGTGTATTTCCTCCAAATGTCTTCCAAGTGCTAAAAATGCAAAAAGAAACGATTAAGCGCATATTTTAGACATAATTGCATGATTATAAGGGTAAAATGACCCCGAAAAAGTGTATAAAACTACACCTCATCAAATATCCATACACTTAGGATTTGATTGTCCCCGAGCAAATGAGCTTTTCTAACACCTAACAATAGAATATTGAGGGCATTTAACTTACTTCTTTAAAGGCTTTCATGGAACAACCGATTAAGACTCGAAACTAGAATCACAAAAAAGATACACGGCACCTCACAATAAGTGTTTTGGATATTTCTCATCTTCTCTTGAGTGTAGAATGAAATTATAACAATATGAGAAATGAAATATAGCACCACTACCTGTCATAGTCATATAAAATTTACATAGGCCTTGATAAAGGATCAAACCTCTACTGCTAGTGTAAGTACTAATAGTTACTATCAAAGAGGTCTTTAAAAAGGCTTGTGGGGTGTAGGTGTAATATGATAACATGGAAACAGAAATGGATGGGAAATATTTAGGGAGTGACTTTTTGGGTGAATTTTGGGTGAAGTGGTGAGTTAATTATCTTATAGGAATACACGCTGATTTGGTTGTTAAGCCAAAGACTCTACCACTCGGACAAGATGTACAAACTCTACACAACTTTACATCAAACTCTTTCTTTTTCTTTTCTCTTTTTTTACTTAACATAATACAGTCACATAGATTTATAGATTACACCCATACACTTGAACTTTTATATACTTTAATAAATAAACTACAATGACCCGAATTGAGTTGGATCAAAATAACATGGAGATTATTTGACAAACATATGGGGATATTGAATTAACTTTTCTTCCCTATTCTTCCGCGAAATAAATACTACCATGAATCCCAATCGTCTTAAAACTGTATTTACAAGGATAAGGACTTAGCAACCATGTACTCATAATTAACTTGGGTTAAAACAATAATGTACTGAAAGCGAGTACATACAAGGTAGGCTAAGGCGATTTGGGTGTAACAATTGGTTGTAGGGTTAACAATGCTCTTCATTAATAGTCCGGATTAACAAAAAATTTACAAGAACCGCAAAAAGGATAGGCTCAGAGGGTTTCACTAGGGGAGTCTTGCACTAAAAATGAGTGCGAAGCACGGGTGTGGGATAGTTATATAGTCGATGTGACCATAGTAACAATTACAGGTTTAGCATGGGTTAATCCTAGTGCCTCTTATCATTTAGCAATTCTTAATACTCACTACGCAGTCTCGGGATGCATCACTAAAGCAAGTTCTAGAATTATATATACTACCGGTACACTCTCATATAATTTAATACCGATACCAATGCTCTAGAAAAGGTGACAAAGACCATACGTACACATCCGTAACGACGGAATAGACACATATGACTGCATTCGAACCTTAACTCGAGAAAGCTAAAGGTATAAATTATCTTGGGTATCAAAGATGGATACCCGAATTCCTAAAGATCTAGGGGCGAACCTCACAATTTGGGGGTGGAATTTTATTTGAGTGGAAGGGTTTTTGTGCTAGTCGTATAATTCCCTATCCAATGAGACGCAACTAGTACTAAGTTTCACCGGTATGTGCCACAAAAAAATTTAAATTTGGGTCAAAATTACCTTCTACGCTATGTTTTGATATATTACTCATCATTTTAAGGACAAAGCAATAGAAAAATGGTGGAATAGTTTCTAAGGCTTTTATTTCCCCTACACTTATTACGAACATTTTCCTCAATGTTCTACAAAGTACCTAGAAACGAATAAAGGGAAAAGAAAAGAGAGTGAAAGAAACTAGTACTCCCATGGTTTTGCTCAATGATGGAGAAGAAACAAATGATAAACCGGCTAAATCGTCATCCAAGAGTTACCCACATGAAACTCCTAAGAACTTATGGGTCTCTCTTATCAAATATAACCTGCAAATCAAAGACAAGATACAAACATACCTAGCGTAAAATCGGCGGAATGATAAATATACAACTATATGATTTTAAGTTTTTCGACTCTATGACAAATAAATAAAGGATAGGATGAATGTGTTAATGCATTTTTGGTTTCCTGCAGGTTTTTAAGCAATGTACAAATTTCAGAAATTATACAAAATTTTCAAAGTTGAAAATCAAATTTTCCTAGGGTGGGGACGCCGTCAGGAAAATCCTGACACCGTCTTCACATTCTGTAGAGAAAACATTTTTTTTCTTCTTGAAAATTTTCTGCACGCAAGTCCATTTAGTATTTCCTTTAAAATTTTACAGCAAATACCATGAAATTTATCAAAATAACCATATGACTCAAACAAACACACAAGATGCGAATTAATCTAAATTGTTTATTTGATTTGTTTGAAAATTGGTTCTTAAAAACCGGATATTTCCCCTACACTTATTATTGAAAAATACATTTGATTGAGATTAAGACGAGAGGCTAATTGATTTCCTTGATCATTTCTCACCAAAATACAAAGTATATATAGATTACCAAGGGGATGGGCTTGAGCCCAAGATAACTATGACAACTCATGATTGACAAATCAAGATAACTATGACACTCATGATTAACAAATTATCCAAATATAAATAAACTAATATTGGAAGGAAGCCAATCAAACATATTGACTAATAGCCTCGACTGTACTTGGAGCTCTTAGTACATTATTGTTATCACATTTTTAAACCTCAGTTAAGTATTTGCTTGAGTACATGGTTGCTAAGTCAAGTCATTATTAGTGTATACAGTTTTGGCACGATTAGGACTCATGGTAATTTTTATTTTATAAAGAAATCAGGAAGAAGTCAAATTATTACCCCTATACATGCTTATTATATTCCATGTTGGTTGATCCTTCTAATTCGGGTCATTAGTTAGTTTATGTATTAAGTATTAAAAACTCAAGTGTAGGGGTGTGTCTATAAACCTCAAGTCATGTATATGTTTATTTATGTTCAAGCAAATAGCAGGGCAATGCGGTGGAAGTTTGATCATTTATTAAGCATATGGTAATTTATATGCTATGACAGGTAATGAGTGTTATTTTCCCATTTCCTATATTGTTATAATTCATTATACACCCAAGAGAAAGAGAGAATCCAAGCACTTATGTGAGGTGCTAGTATACAATTTTTGTGATTTTAGTCACGAGGTCTAATTGGTTGTGTCATGTTACATCTTTATTGAGTAAGTTAAATGTCCTCGATATTGTTATTAACTAGGTAGAAAAGCTCATTTGCATGAGGATAAGCAAATCCCAAGTGTAGGGGTATTTGATGAGGTGTCATTTTATACACTTTTCATGCGTCATTTAACCCCCTAAATCATGCAAATATGCCCAAAATACGTGCTTAATCATTTATTTTTGTGTTTTTAGCACGTAGATGGCATTTGGAGGAAATACAAGTGACTTGGACTCAATTTGGGAAGAAACAGACAAGAATTCAACTCTACACGAAATTTGATACCAAGAGGGCATACAATGCGTGGAGACGGCGTCACAAAACCTTGTTACGGTGTCAAAGTGTTCAAGTGACAACGTCAGAGATTCTTGTGACGAAGTCAGAAGTAACTGACTTAAAGAAGCCCAAAGAAGATTCGCAGGTTGACAACGTCACAATTAACAAGCGACGTCGTCGCGACTATTTTCCTATATATACAGCCTTTATTTTTAGTGTTTAAGTGTGCAATTCGTGGGTAATATTTAAGGAATGACTTGGTGCCTTAGTGCAGACGTTTTTAGGATTTTATAACCCTTTTGTATCCACCATTACTCCATGTTTTATTGAAGTGAAGTTCTTTTACCCCTTTAATCTTTCGATAAGTCCGTGTATTGTTTGATTCACTGTTCTTTTCTTTCAACTAACATGTTAGGCTAAATTTATTATTTTTCGCTTATGATTGCATGAAACTTGGTTTATAATTCCTTTTGCTATTGCTTCTTGTTGATGGTGTGCGCTTTAGGCTCCAAAAAACTAGCTTCTTTATTAATTGCCAAGACGTCTATAGAAACGTGATTGTGTAGAAAGGATACCATCACAATAGTCTTCATACTACCTTTCTCTAATATGTTTGATAACCTTTTAACTATTTGAACGCGTGTGATATACTTTTAGGAGCCTTGTAATAGTCTTCATACTACCTTACTTGTGCGTTGTCTTAACGGAATATTGATAGAAAGTGGGTTCGTGTAATTTTCTTGTGAATTAGGATATACTTACACATTACATCGCAAGGGTGATAGGCAATAGGATTAACAAGAGCAAACTAAGGAGTAGTGCATGATTAAGTGAGCACGTTTGTTTACCTATACGAGTTTCCACATAGTTAGATTAGATTAGAATTATATTAGTAGTTAATTAGTTTAAACAAACCCCCTTCAAAACCCGAGATTTTACTTGCTTTCTAAAAAATATAAAAAAACAAAAAAATAATATTCTCTCAACCTTTAGACCTTAGTGACATTCGATTCGAGCCTACCCAAATTATTCCCCTAGAGAATAATAACAACCCTCGAGTCTTGCCTATGCTACACTACAATGATCAGGTACACTGCCTAAGGGATTGTAAAACTTTTTTGTTTGCAATCCACACAACATCAAGGGTTTTTGGCTTTTATGTTGTGTCTTTGTTTTTTTTTGTGAACAAGAGGGAGTATATAAAGCTTTAAAATTGCTCATCAAGTTTAAGTGTATAACCTCCTCAAGTTCCAATACTCGACACTCCCCTTCTCTTTGAAATCTTACTATGGCCAGCCCCATATACCATAACCCTATGGGTTTCGGATTCTAAACTAATAAGTCCCTCACTTATTAGTTAATGCCTATTAGTTAATTATAGCGACTAATTGTATAATTAATGATTGTTTATTATTTCGTGAAACATATTAATATAATTAATAAATATACGAAATATATTAATTACATTAACAAACGTATCCTCTGTATATACGTGTATGTCCTTGATAGGATCATGTATTTCTTAGCCGTATAATTATTAAATTATATGAGCATATACCAACAGCTCCCACTTGTGAGTGTTATAGCTTAATAACTTATACTCACAATGGTTAGCGTCTAGCAACACCCCCATTGCTCTAGATATACCTGAGTGTATGGTTTCAAAATACATCTTAGTGTAATGGTTTATTAATAAACATCTCTTTGTTTTAGATACTTGTTAAACTATGAATATGAATATTAACTCATTCCATATTCTTGAACTATTATGTTCCTCATTCTAGATATTAATCAAGATTACCAAATGTAAATGAGAACTATCTTGGTTTACGTTTGGGTATGGCTATACAAACATCTGATTGATGAGCGTTGTATATCCCACTTTAGTTTTACAACTCCCTAGGCAGTGTACCTAATTGTTGTAGTGTAGTATAGGCAAGACATGGGGGTTGTTATCGTTCTCTAAAGGAATAGCACTGTGAAGATCTAAACTAAATATAACCAAGATCTAGGAGATTGAAAGAAGATTATTTTTGTATTTTTATAATTTATAAAAGCAAGTAAAATCTCAGTTTTTGAAGAGGTTGGTTTAAAACTAATATCTAATTAATTAAACTAATCGAATGATAAGAATTCGTATGACAAGGGAGTAGTGTTTACTTAATCATGCATGATCCTTACTATGATTTTCCTAACTCTATTGCCTTGTGACACTTGTGATGTATATTTAAGTATTTCTGAGAAGCATGACGAATTACACGAAAATGTCTTCTACATGATAACTTGCTAGGGCAACACACATGCAAGGTAGTATGAAGACTATTACATGGCCCCTAGGAAGATATATACGCCTTAAAATACTTAATGGGGATCATCCACATATGGGTAAGGTAGTATGAAGACTGTTACCTATGGAATACTTTCTACACAATCATGTCGCTCTAGATCTTCGATACAATTAAGTAACTAGGGTTCTAGAGTCTAAACATGCACACACATCAACAAGAAGCAATATAATTAAGATCTACATATCAATTCACATGCAATCATAAGCAAACACTTAAAGGATCTAGCCTAGCATGTTCAAGTTAGAGGAAACATAAATATCAATCAAAAAATAAGACATATTGAAAGATAAAGAATAAAAGAACTTCACTATATTGAATCAAGCAATTAGGGATGATATAAAAGGGCTGGGAAACCTTAAAATATTCCCAGAATCTGGTACAAGTTGACCTCCCACGAACTCTAACCCTAATTCTATCTAATAATGCCTTTGAAAACCATAAAATCGAGTTTGTATATATAGACTTCCGGGCCGCGACGGCGTCGTAATTAATCCAGACGCGGTCGCCACGCTATGGTTTCTAGGGCTTCTTTTATGATAGCTAATTCAGACGGTGTCATAAATTTCCAGACGTCATTGCTATGACTTTCAAACGGCGTTACAAGCTTTCCAGACACCGTCTCCACACTCTGATCTTGATTCTTCAATCCGTCTTCAAGCCAAATTGTCATCTTGTCCGGTTGCTTCCAAAATTGAGCCCAAGTCACGTGTATTTCCTTCAAATGTCTTCCAAGTGCTAAAAATGCAAAAAGAAATGATTAAGCGCATATTTTAGACATAATTGCATGATTATAAAGGGTAAAATGACCCCGAAAAAGTGTATTAAACTACACCTCACCAAATACCCTTAAACTTAGGATTTGATTGTCCCCGAGCAAATGAGCTTTTCTACCTAGACAATAGCAATATTGAGGGCATTTAACTTACTCTTTAAAGGCTTTCATGGCACAACCGATTAGACCTCGAAACTAGAAGCACAAAAAAGATACACTGGCACCTCACAATAAGTGTTTGGATATTCTCTCTTTCTCTTGAGTGTATAATGAATTATAACAATATGAGAAATGGAAAATATAGCACTCACTACCTGTCATAGCATATAAATTACCATAGGCTTGATAAAGGATCAAACCTCTACTGCTAGTGTAAGTACTAATAGTTACTATCAAAGAGGTCTTTAAAAAGGCTTGTGGGGTGTAGGTGTAATATGATAACATGGAAACGGAAATGGATGGGAAATATTTAGGGAGTGACTTTTTGGGTGAATTTTGGGTGAAGTGGTGAGTTAATTATCTTATAGGAATTCACGCTGATTTGGTTGTTAAGCCAAAGACTCTACCACTCGGACAAGATGTACAAAGTCTACAAAACTTTACATCAAACTCTTTCTTTTTCTTTTCTCTTTTTTTACATAACATAATACATCACTTAGAGTTTATAGATACACCCTTACACTTGAACTTTTATATACTTGATAAATAAACTAGTCTATGACCCGAATTGAGTTGGATCAACATAACATGGAGATTATTTGACAAACATATGGGGGTATTGACTTAAACTTTCTTCCCTATTCTTCCGCGAAATAAATACTACCATGAATACCAATCGTCTTAAAACTGTATTTACAAGGATAAGGAATTAGCAATCGTGTACTTAAATAATTAACTTAGGTTAAACAATAATGTACTAAAAGCGAGTACATACAAGGAAGGCTAAGGCAATTTGGGTATAACAATTGGTTGTAGGGTTAACAATGCTCTTCATTAATAGTCCGGATTAACTAGAAAATTATGAGAACCGCGAAAAGGATACGCTTAGAGGGTTTCACTAGGAGAGTCTTGCACTAAAAATTAGTGCGAAGCACGGGTGTGTGGATAGTTATATAGTCAATGTGACCATATTAACAATTACAAGTTTAAAACATGGGTTAATCCTAGTGCCTCCTATCACTTAGCAATTCTTATTAGTCACTACACAGTCATAGGATGCATCACTAAAGCAAGTTCTAGAATTATATATACTACCGGTACACTCCCATATAATTTAATACCGATACCAATGCTCCAGAAAAGGTTACAAAGACCATACGTACACATCCGTAATGACAAAATAGACACATATGACTGCATTTGAACCTTAACTCAAGAAAGCTAAAGGCATAAATTATCTTGGGTCTTAAAGATAGATACCCAAATTCCTAAAGATCTAGGGTCGAACCTCATAATTTGGGGGTGGAAATTTATTTGAGTGGAAGGGTTTTTGTGCTAGTCGTATAATTCCCTATCCAATGAGACGCAACTAGTACTAAGTTTCACCGGTATGTGCCATAAAAAATTTTAAATTTGGGTCAAAATTACCTTCTACGCTATGTTTCGATATATTACTCATCATTTTAAGGACAAAGCAAAAGACAAATGGTGTAATAGTTTCTAAGGCTTTTATTTCTCCCTACACTTATTACGAACATTGTCCTTGATGTTCTACAAAGTACTCGTAAACGAATAAAAGGAAAAGAAAAGAGAGCGAAAGAAACTAGTACTCCCTTTGTTTTGCTCAATGATGGAGAAGAAACAAATGACAAACAGGCTAAATCGTCATCCAAGAATTGTCCACATGAAACTCCTAAGAACTCTCGGGTCTCTCCTTATCAAATATAACCTGCAAATCAAAGACAAGATACAAACATACCTAGCGTAAAATTAGCGGAATGATAATTAAACAACTGTATGATATTAAGTTTTTCGACTCTATGACAAATAAATAAAGGATAGGATGAATGTGTTAATGCATTTGTGGTTTCCTGTAGGTTTTTAAGCAATGTACAAATTCTAAAAATTATACAAAAATTTCAAGGTTAGAAAACCGAATTTTACTATAGCTTTGGTGGGGACACCGTCAGGAAAATCCTGACGCCGTCTCCACATACTGTAGAGAAAAAAAATTCTTTCTTGAAAATTTTCTGCACGCAAGTCCATTTAGTATTTCCTTTAAAATTTTACAGCAAATACCATGAAATTTATCAAAATAACCATATGACTCAAACAAACACACAAGATGCGAATTAATCTAAATTGTTTATTTGATTTGTTTGAAAATTGGTTCTTAAAAACCGAATATTTCCCATATACTTATTATTGAAAAATACATTTGATTGAGATTAAGACGAGGTTAAAACCAAAACAAAGCATGATTACAAAATATTTTTCAAACAATAACAACAAACAATAAAGAATTAAAACACATGACACACCTAAAATTCAGAAATTAAAAGATTGGGTTGCCTCCCAATAAGCGCTTTTGTTTATTAGAGTCTTTTAGCTAGACTCGGAGTCCTATTCCTTACGTGACTCCTCCTTGGTTTTAAAGATCAGGTAAATCAATTGGGGCCCTCAGGAGCACTATGGTAGCGATAGTCATGACCGTGGGGCATGTGACCGGAGTAGCCAAAAGGATGGTAATCGATATTGCATCCGGGGAAGGGATCGATCTAGAGATGGGGGTCTAAATTGTCCCTGGAATCTTTCAATAAGTCTTGTTGTTTGATTATTTGTTGTTCTTTGCTTTCTTATAACATGTTAGGCTAGATTTATTAGTGATAGCTTATGATTGCATGAAACTTAGTTTGTAAATCCTTTTAATATTGCTTCTTGTTGGTGGTGTGCACGTTAGGCTCTAGAAAACTAGCTTCTTTTATAGATTGTGAATATGTCTAGGGAAACGTGATTGTGTAGAAACGATATCATCGCAACAGTCTTCATACTACCTTACCCTAATATGGTTGATCACCTTTTAAGTATTTGAATGCGTGTAATATACTCTTTGAGGCCTTGTAATAGTCTTCATACAACCTTACTTGTGCGTTGCCTTAACAAAATATTACATAGATGGCGGATTCATGTAATTCGTTCATGAATTATGAAATACTTACACATACACCGCAAGTGTGACAAAGCAATAGGATTAGGAAGTGAAAACTAAGGAGTAGTGCATGATTAAGTGAACACGTTTGTTTACCTATACGAGTTTCCATGGTAGATTCGATTTAGATTAGATTAGTAGTTTAAATAGCTTAAAACCAAACCCCTTTCAAACCAGAGATTTTACTTGCTTTCTATAAAAATATAAAAATAAAAAAAATAATCTTCTTTCACCTCTTAGACCTTAGTTACATTCTGTTTGAGCCTTCCCAACACTATTGCTTGAGTGAATGATAAATTAACCCCCCGAGTCTTGCCTATACTACACTATAACGATTAGGTGCACTGCCTAAGGGGTTGTAAAACTTCTTGTGATACAACAACCGCACATCATGTTTTTGGCATTGCCGCCTGAGGAATAGTTTAGGTTTTGACTTTTATTTAGCTTAGGTCTACTCACAAGATTCATGTCAAATGAGATTTTTCTTTTTTTTATTAGCTTTGTCATAGTCTATCTTTTCTTCATTCCCTTTGTTCGTAAAAAACCCATTTGTTTATTTTGTAAATAAAGTTGTCAATTAAAATGTATGCATATAGTTATTCTAATTTAGTTAAATTAAGTTGGTTAGCTAAAACCTTAAAAGATTCCCCTAATGAACCTCTTTTGATAAGTTGTCAACTTTGGAAGAATGTTATATATCTATGAAGATGCCCTTAGGAAATGTGACCAAATGCCCCAAACTTTTGATAAGAGCTCCCTAGCAATGACCCATAAGTTGGATGACATAATAGAATTACCTAAGTCACAGCCTAAGAAAACATATGAGGAGGATTTAGAATATGAGATGGTTATGGTTAAGATGCCTAGGTGCATGTCATGGTTAGGTTCTACCGATGTATATAATGAGCCTATAGGTAATCTAGATTAGATTGAAAAAGAGGTAGGAAATCTGAGCCCACAAAGTACCCCACAAGTCCTTCTATCATTTGAGGAATACACACCGCCCGTGACTTACCGAAAAGAAGTAGAAAAGACTTTAAAACCCCTTATGGAGGAAGAATCTTTGAATCAAACACAACTTGAGGATGTAGGTTTTGATTCTTACGATTATAACTTTTCTCTTAGTTCTATGGAAGTTCTTAGTGTTGATAAACTGGAGCCTCAACTTTTACCCAGTTTTCCATCCGTAGATGTAAGTCTAGGAGACGAAAGAGGCCTCGAACCACCCATCAAACCACATAGTTCGGATAGTTTTAGGATGAAGGCAGTAGATCATTTAACCATTCATATACCACCTTCACCTCACGTGGTACATTTCCATCCTAAGGGTATGTATTGTAATTATCACCCATTTATAGATGACCTTAAGAAACATTACGGTTTTTAGCCAGGTTTATTAGGATCTCTAACTAAGAGTTTTTCGAATTTTGAGGTGATAGAAGATGATTTCTTAGGAGAAGGACTTAGTTTACCCGTTAGGCCAAAAGAATTAGAAAAAGGGTAGGATTAAAGAAACATACCATTTAGAGCATATAATTCAACAACCACTTTTTCAACATAAGGCTCTTTCTTATCACAGTGGTGTGTACCGTTACTATCACCCGCACTTGACCTTAGGTGGTGGGAAACCCTCCCTTTTGACTGTTAAATAAGGGTAGAGTCAGGCTCATGACTCGAATAAAAACAAGCGCTTCTCGGGAGGCAACTCGAGAGTATCTCATTTATATGGTCTTTTATGCATTTTAGGTGTGTCGTGTGTTTTATTCTTTATTGTTTATTCTTATATGTTTGAATTATATGTAATCATGCTTTGTTTTATCTTTAACTTCGTATTAATTTCAATCAAACGTATTTTGCATCAATTAAGTGTAGGGGAAAATATCTTGTTTCTAAGAACTATTTCAAACATATAAAAGGAATAATTTAGATTAATTCGCGTCGTGTCTTGTGTGTCTTATGTGTCTTATGTGTCTGTTTCGAGTCATATGATTGTGCTAATTATTCTTGTTAGTTTATGCAGTAATTTTTACAAGAAATAATTAATAGGATACTTGTGCAGGATTTTTTCCAAGAAACAAAGAATATTTTTTTTACAGAGTCTGGAGACGGCGTCTGAAATTTTTCCAGACGGCGTCACCACTCTAGCTCATGTAAAATCCATATTTTCTTGAATTTTTGAAAAATTAATTTTGTGTAATTTCCAATTTTTCTAATCCTTGCAGAAAACCACAATTAAATTAGTACATTCATCATATCTTTAGTGTTTTCGTAGTGTCTAAACCCTAAATATTATGTTGTATATTATTATTCCGCCAAATTTTACGCCAGGTGTAGTTGCTTTTTGTCTTTGATTTGCAGGTTATATTTGATGAGGGGAAGCCCGAAAGTTCTTAGGATTTTTATGTGGACGATTCTTGGATGACGATTTAGCCAGAATCATTTGTTTCTTCTCCATTATTTAGCAAAACCAGAGGAGTACTAGTTTCTTTTACTTTTCCTTTTTTCTTTATTTGTTTTTCAGGTACTTGTAGAACATTGTGGACAATGTTCAAAATAAGTGTAGGGGAAATAAAGCCTTAGAAACTATTTCTTCATTTTCCTTTGCTTTGTCCTTAATAAAATGAGTAATATACTAAAACGTAGCGTAGACAGTAATTTTGACCCAAATTTACAAAATTTTATGGCACATACCAATGAAAACTTTGTATTTTTAGCGTCTCATGGATAGAAATTATATGACTAGCACAAAAACCCTACCACTCTAAAAAAATTCAACCCTAAAAATGTGACGTTTGCCCCTAGATCTTTAGGAATACAAGCATCCATCTTTGGTGCTTAAGATAGTTTTAACTTTTTGCTTGCTTGAGTTAAGGAATGAGTAATCGTATGTGTCGCGTTCATGGATTTGATCGTGCATGTGTGGTTTTGTCGCTTTTTGAAGCATTGGTATCGGTTACAATTATATGAGTGTACCGGTAGTATATTAAATTCTAGAACTTGCTTTAGTGATTCATCCCGAGACTGCTAGTGAGATTACATTTGTATGATTAGGATTTGCTAAATGATAAGAGGCACTAGAATAAACCCATGTTTTTAGCTTGTATTTTGTATAGTTATGATGGTCACCTCGATCATATAACTACCCCCACACCCTTGCTTCGCGCTCATTAATGAAGAGCATTGTTTACAACCCACCAAAATGTTACACCTAAATCGCCTTAGCCTTCCTTGTATTTACTTGTTTTTGTACATTATTGTTATCACATTTGTTAAACCCCAGTTAATTGTTTGCTTGAGTACATGGTTACTAAGTCGAGTCTTTTATTAGTGTATACAGTTTTGGGACAATTGAGATTCATGGTAGTTTTTATTTTATGGAGAAATTATGAAGAAGTCAAATTATTACCCCCGTACGAGCTTATTATACTCCATGTTTGTTTTTTTTGGGTAAAGGGTTTCCCCGGTAAATTTTATTACGCCAAAAAACATTGAAGTACAAACGGATGTAGGTAAAATCCTAACATCTTGGCCCGTTACATGGGCTACAACCATGCACACAAAAACATGCAACAACCAATAACCCAACATAAGAGTAACAAACCACTATTATGACTACCCACTACGTTAAGAACATAAAACATTAAAATACAAAACATGATGCCCATGTGTCCAACTTATACAGCCGACTAACAATCGGTCCATCTTCAAGATAAGAATTAGGAGTGGACGTACTAGAATAATACAATGTCCTCCTGATGAGCAGAAGCATTACGGAGAACCCATAACCGTGCTTACATTCACACGGTACTTCTAATCTCGAAACAACCACTAATCTACGAATAGAAACTCGCATGGATCCATAGCATTAATATAACAATCCAAAGCTAATGATTGGTTGTATCAAGGACAAACAAACCCAAAAAAACACGGAAGAAAATTCCCACGTTTAGCAAACACCCACTGACCATGTGACCACCACATGTACTTCTTCCTCCCCAAACCCACAAAACCAAATAGCACCCCCAAGGATCGCCTCCACATCACAAGCACTTCTATGAATCTCAACGTCATACTAATCAGGACGATTTGCATCTTGAATACTCGGATCAGTACCAATGCCCACCAAAAATCCATCACCCTAAAGTAATGAACTTATGCACGAATTGCATGTTACCAGTGGAAAAGATGAAAACCTAAACAAGATCATCGTCACGTTGAGAGAACCATAACCCTCGACGAACCAGAAAAGATATACATTACCAGGAAAAACCCTAGAAAACTAGGGTTTCTTGATCTCGCTGTCACCACCCAAAACAAAGAATAAGATTGCCAACCAAATGACAGATCTGTAACAGCCATGGATTCAGAATGTAACCTTAACAAAAGGTTTAATCCTTAATACATGAGCCAATCACCAACAATCACGATCCATAAAAAATAAACAGTCACCACATGGATCGACTAGCCACAAAAAAGGTCACACCGAAACCCTAAAAACCAAGGGTTATGGTTTACATTATGACATTTAGTGACATCAATTATGGGACGATTCCTATAGATGTGTAAAAAACATAGATCGAACGCCGCCACTACAAAAACCCTACCCTAAGAAACGAATGCATACCCAAAATAATTATGACTAACGATCTGCCATAAATAATAATCAAAATTGATAGAAGTTAATTAATAAAAGGTATAGATACGTTAATTAAAAGTAGTTTTGACCAGGAAATTGTGGTAGTGGTGGCGCTGGAAACACCCATAGGGGAGAGAATAATTGCATACCTTCATCAGACTTAAACTTTACTCCATGTTTGTTGATCCTTCTAATTCGGGTCATTAGTTAGTTTATGTATTGAGTATTAAAAACTCAATTGTAGGGGTGCACTTATAAACCCCAAGTCATGTATTATATGTTTCAGCAATTGGCAGGGCAAAAGTGTACGAAAAAAAGAAAAAAAAAGTGAAAAAAATAGAAAAAGAAAAAAAATTGGAAAAAATAGAAATAAATGTACAGGATGTCATTTTGCTTATGTTTATATTTATTTTTATGACAGTGTCAATAAAAGAAAAGAAAGAGTTTGATGTAGAGTATTGTATATCTTTGTCCTAGTGTGGTCGAGTCTTAGCTTAGCAACGCCTTATACATGTATTCTTGTGAATGATTGACTTGCCACCACTAAATTCCTTAAATATCCCCCAACTGTGTTTCTTTTACCCTTCACCTATACATCACAACCCTTTCAAAGACCTCTTTGATAGTAATTCTTAGGTGCTTACGCCACGTAGTGGAGGTTTTGATCCTATATCAAGCCTATGGTAATTTATATGCTATGACAAGTAATGAGTATTAATTTTCTGTTTCCCATATTGTTATAATTCATTATACACCCGAGAGAAAGAGAGAATCCAAACACTTATGTGAGGTGCTAGTATATAATTTCCGTGCTTTTAATTACGAGGTCTAATTGGTTGTGTCATAAATTATCTTTAAAGAGTAAGTTAAATGCCCCCCCCTAATATTGCTATTAACTAGGTAGAAAAGCTTATTTGCTTGAGGACAAGCAAATCCCAAGTGTAGGGGTATTTGATGATGTGTCATTTTATACACTTTTAAGGGTCATTTCCCCCTAAATCATGCAAATATGCTCGAAATACGTGCTTAATCGTTTCTTTTTGTATTTTAGCAATTGGATGATATTTGGAGGAAATACATGTTACTTGGGCTCATTTTGGGAAGAAACGGATGAGATTACAACTCTACACCAAATTCGATGAAGAAAAGCCATACAACGGCTGGAGACGGCGTCACAAAACTCTGTGACAGTGTTAGGATGTCAAAGAGACGGCGTTTGGTTTCTAGTGACGGCGTCTGAAGTAGCCAACTTAAAGAAACCCTAAGAAGATTCGGCGTGGAGACGGCATCGCAACTTATAAGAGACGTCGTCGCGCCTATTTTACTATATATACAAACTCATTTTTAGGGTTTTAGGTGTGGAACTCAGGAGTCATATTTAGAGTATGATTATTATCAGATTTTGGGTTGAATTTAGGGATATTAAACCCTCTTGTATCTACCTTAACTCCATGTTTTAATTAAGTGAAGATCTTATATCCCTTTAATCTTTCAATATGTCTTGTTGTTTGATTAATTATTGTTCTTCGCTTTCTTATAACATGCTAGGCTAGATTTATTAGTGTTAGCTTATGATTGCATGAAACTTAATTTGTAAATCTTTTTAATATTGCTTCTTGTTGGTGGTGTGCACGTTAGGCTCTAGAAAACTAGCTTCTTTTATAGATTGCAAATATGTCTAGGGAAATGTGATTGTGTAAAAAGGATACCATCGCAACAATCTTCATACTACCTTGCCCTAATATGGTTGATCAACTTTTAAGTGTTTAAATGTGTGTAATGTACTCTTAAGGGCCTTGTAATACTCTTCATACTTACACATACACTACAAGTGTGACAAAGCAATGAGATTAGGAAGAGCAAACTAATGAGTAGTGCATAATTAAGTAAACACGTTTGTTTACCTATACGAGTTTCCACATTAGATTAGATTAGTAGTTTAAATAGCTTAAAACCAAATCCTTTCAAACCAGAGATTTTACTTGCTTTCTAAAAAAATATAAAAATACAAAAATAATATTCTTTCACCTCTTAGACCTTATTTACATTCTGTTCGAGCCTTCCCAACACTATTCCTCGAGTGAACGATAAATCAAACCCCCAAGTCTTGCCAATACTACACTACAACGATTAGGTGCACTGCCTAGGGGGTTGTAAAACTTGTTGTGATACAACAACCTCACATCGGGTATTCACATAATTTTGATAAAAATGTGTATCAAAAAATGTACAAATAAGCATGCATACATCTTTGTAACACAAATTAAGAAACCAATTTTGTTAACCTTTTTAGGTGCACTTTTATCGCGAGAAAATTATTAAGAATGACCAACCCTATATTGTACTCTGCATGTGTCAAAAGACATAAGTTCATCTAATAATTACTACATATGTCAAAACATAAACTGGCATGGGAGAAAATTAAAGGTCAATCAAACCCTATACTATTTTTTAAAACCATGTACTTGCACGAACTCGCACCTATACGTCATGCCTTGCAAGTCATTAGTTGAAGCAAATTATGTCATTGATAAATTAGCACAAAAAATACTTTATGATTAAAGTTTATTAAATTAATAATTAGAGCTTACTTATCGCGGGAACATTACAGTACATTTTCCACACCCTCGATAAACTTGCAAGAACAGTGATTTAATTAAATCAAATTTCGATAGATTAATGTCCGTTTAATATCAAAAAACACTTTTTGCATATAAACATGTCACAAGGAATAATATCATATAACAGACATAATTAAACCAATAATTCAAGCAAGTCTATCACAGGAACATTACAGTATATTTTCCCCACCCTCAAAAAACTTGCAAGAATATTGATTTAATCAAATCAGATTATGATAGTTTATTGTCCGTTTTAGTTTCAAAAATCTTTTGCATATATAAACAAGTCACAATGAATTATATAAGCACATAAAGCGAACAGAAAAGGGGTAGAAGAAGAAGAAGACAGACTCTTGTATTGCGATAATGAAAAATAAAGCAATAACACATCATGATTCGAGGTCTTAATTTTCATTACAAAGAAGTAGCCTTCCCTAATTGGAGAATCAAAAGGCTCCCACTTGTTGTCGGAACGAGCCTAAAACAAGTGGACTACATCCGCCAATATAAATTGGTTGCATAAGCCGTAAGACCGGATAAATATATAAAAGTCCGTATTACAATTAGCAAATTAATATTAGATCAAGCCCTTAATTACTTATTAACCGATTAATATAAATCAAGATCAAAGTTTTAATTAATTATTCATGACAAGAATGCATGTTATTGTCATGATTTTTTAAATAAAACAATTAATTAAATTATATGTGGCGGATAAACCTATGGTTTTTATGGTGTAACCCATAACATCAAACGAATGGCTCGTGATGGCACAGTTGAGATTTAATAACCTAGTAATCACTTACTGCAAGTACGCAACGGATGAATCTAGTTTACTATTTATGGATTAACAAATAACTATAACACATAATATTTACCAACCTCGAATCAATAGCATTACTAAGACTATTGATATGTTCTTGATCTTGAATTCTTGACACCTTGTAGTGATTAAAAACAATCACCTCTACAAGTTGCTCACATTACACGTCTATGAAATACGCTAGCATGCTAGTGCTTGCTTCAAGAAATACAGAACGGAACAAGATGTTCTTGTGTTTGGATTTAATCGACCGAAAACCCTCAAAAGGTATTACTGCCAATTAAATCAACAAAGAGAAAAAGGTGTTTGCATGCAATTGATATTTGCATGATGACCATACGTAATGTTTTGCATGAAATACCATGCGAATCATATTGCTTCAAGGGACTTTTCCATGTGTAGGGTTTTTGGCTTTTATGTTGTGTCGTCCATTTTTTTTACCAAGAGGAAGTATATAATGCCTCAAACTAAAAATTCGAGCTACAAAGAAAACCCTTCCCCTTCTGGCGATATTGGCGACTCTCCTAAATCGCTAAGCTTGACATGAGTTTGGTCGATTAGCTTTATCTTGCATGATTTTTGTCTGGTTGATGATCTGCTAATTATACGCCATACTAGATTCTTTGTTTGTTTAGCTTTAAATTGTTAGGGTTCTTGTTGTTGATAAGGTTTTTATTATTATTTTTTTAATCAGTTTAGGGTTCTTATTATATTGTCTCTTGATCAGTGATTACTCCGTGCTTATTTTAACCATAACATCTGCTTAGGGTTTGCTCATGTGATTCCTAAATTCGCGCGCTCCTTAAAACCCCTAATTCTCTAATTAGGGATTCTAAGTAAATTTTGAAGATTGAGGGTACTTGTTCTTCATGTTTTACTGTATTTTCTTGGTTGAATGAAAAATTCACTTTCTGGTTATTTTATTGGCAAAATGCTTGCATTTTATGTCGTGGAATGGTTAGTGCGAAACAATTAGGAAAAATATGGTTTAAAGAAAGTAACGATGGCGAAAGGTTTTTTATTTCTTAAGTTATCATCTATAGAGGGTGTTGATTCGGTGCTTGGAGATGGTCCATGGATGATTCGTGGAATCCCTATTTTTCTTAATAAATGGTCCCCCACAGTGAACCTTCATATAGAAGAATTGTCGCATGTTCCAATTTGGGTGAAATTTCATGATGTCCCGTTGGTTGCTTACACATCGGATGGTTTAAGCTTGATTGCTATGAAAATCGGTACCCCAATGATGTTAGACTCATATATGAACTACATATGTTTGGAATCATGGGGGCGAAGCAGCTATGCAAGAGTTCTGATTTGGTGATGGCTGTTCCAAACATCGAAGGAAATGGATGTACGAAAGAAACATTTTGTATTGAATACGAGTGGAAGCATCCTCGTTGTAGTACATGCTTGATATATAGTCATTCACTTATTGATTGTCCAAAAGCTTCTCCTAAACGAGTGGTGAATAGCATGGATAAAGGCAAAGGGCAAACATCGGGGGCTGATGATGAAGGTTTTAATGAAGTGAAAAAGAAGAAATCAGGTGGTAATAATGGAGGCACCAAAATTTCAAATCGGTTTCCGTAAAGCCAAAAACACAGTATCGCCCTAAAGCTAAGTAATAGACTAAAGGGATGCGTAACTTTCTAAAGAGGACTCCTTTTGTTGGTACGAACAAGGCTTTGACATCATGTTACAATAAAGAGTCACCAAGCAATAAAGGTTGTTTTTTTCTCTTAGTAACTCGTTTAAAGCTTTAAATTTTGATAATCCGATTACTGAGGAAGTAACAACGGGGTAAGGCTACTACTTCGGGTACGCAAGAGGAAGGACAAAGTTCTACCCCTATAGTAGAAAAGATTAATGTTTTAGAAAAACATATATTAGAGGGTAAACTTGTCTTGTTGGATGATGGGAAACCACTGGAGAAGGTTTATTATCCGATTAATTTAGATAGTGATGATGAGGTTGAACCTGTTGAAATATGAAACGACAAGTTTTTTGGCATCAAAAGGACTTGGATATGGTCCGAAAAGCTTGTGGGAACAATGTAGGGATACGGCATTGGATGATGGATACGACTCATATGATGATGATATGTATGAAGGTCAGGAAATTCCTGAAAACATACAAACTATATGTGATAATTTCGATATCAAGGTCCGTGGTCGGAAGAAGAAATAGATTATTTTTTATGTTTAGTTGAGTCATTTGTAATCTAGTCAAAATTGCACCTTCCTTATGAAGTAGTTTTCCTATGTAACGAGCTGAGATGTGGGATTCACCCACATATGTTATACTGAATCATTTTTCAGAGTAATAAAATATACCAAGGAAACCCTTTACCTAATAATATAAAGCCTCAAACTTATTCTTCAAGTTTAAGTGTATAACCTTCTCAGGGAAACCCTTTACCTTATGAATATAGAGCCTCAAAACTTTATTCTTCATAGTTTAAAGTGTATAAACCTTCTCAAGTTCCTCAAGTTCCAAAACTCGACACTCTCCTCCCCTTCTAGATCTTACTATGGTCGGCCCCCTTATCCTATAACCTCATGGGCTTTGGATTTCGATCTAATAAGTCCCTCACTTATTAATTAATTCCTATTAGTTAATTATAGTGACCAGGGTATAATTAACGACCGTTTATTATTTCTTAAAACATATTAATGTAATTAATAAATATACGATAAATATATTAAATACATTAATAAACGTATCCTTTGTATATACGTGTGTGCCCCCAATAGGATCACGTATTTCTTAGGCGTATAATTATTAAATATATACGAGCATCTACCAACAGCTCCCACTTGTGAGTGTTATAGCTTAATAACTTATACAGACAATGGTTAGCGTCTAGCCACACCCCATTGCTCCCATAAATACAAGAGTGTATAGTTTCAAAAACATCTCAGTATAATGGTTTATTATTAAACATCCCTTTGTTTCAGATACTTGTTAAACTATGGATATGAATCTTAACTCATTCCATAATGTTTAACTATTTTGTTTCTCGTTCTAGATATTAATCTTGATTACCAACTGTAAACGAGAACTATCTTGGTTTACATTTGGGTATGACTATACAAACATCTTATCAATTCAACGAGGGCGCCAATAGTATCATACTGCAGAAAGGAAGTGGAGGAACAAATTCCGTTTTAACTACAAGTGTCATTCATGTGCTTCACATCATTTTCAAAAATAGCCTTTATAATTACCTTATTCAGGATAACGTTTAACTGTAATCAAAAAATAATATCCACACATGTAACAACCTACTTGCATATCAAGTCTAAGGAAGATTAATACAACCATTTGCGAGATTTACTCATGAAAAGGATCCATAAAGTAAATACTTGAAGGTTCGGGAAGTCCAATATGCATCCCTTATGAATAACATATAAATTTGACAGGAACAATTCGTATATTCAAATTATAACCAAACGCTTACATTTGTATTAATTTAACAATACTCCCGTATAGTTAATCGACAATGGACAAATTTAGAATGATATAAGTCATTTATGGATTAAACATGCAAATATAGAACACATTAGTATAAATGAAAACGGCCATACTAGGTATATCAATTCATTATATAATACAATTTCTTTGAGTTCCATTATTCAATTACTAATAAATAGATATTCATAAAACTAATAGTAAGTTGAAATCTAATGTTCCTAACATTCTCAACTCTTTTGGTACAAGACAGCTAAATAGTCATCTGAGTAAACTTTCAGAATACTTGTTTCAAATTTACAAATTGTGAAGGGTTTGAATAATATGATGAGGGTTATATTGTACGTGTGCATACTATTATCATAGTACGAGTACAGCTACAATACTCTTTATAGGGTATTTGAAACCAGAAACATGCCTATCTGAGACAGTCATCTCAATAGTTTCTGAAAGTGTAAAGTATTTTTATTCTTTAATGAGTATTGCAACAATGCTCTTAGCCGAGCATATCTAGTCAGCAAACTCATCATAAATGATGAAATCCTACTTTAACTAGGATTGAGTATCCTTTAGTATTTGTGTAAACAAACAACAATATGCCTTATATAATCCATAAATGATTTAACATTTCTTTGCTAATGTTTGGTGCCATTCTGAACTCCAAGTTCATTGACTATGATGATTGCGTCATACTCATCGCAATAACCATCCATAGTTTCTCCATAACTAGGGACGGTTCCAAACTTAGTAATGAATTTTCCTAATCCAAATAACTTCCATTAGAACGTTTGTTTTAACAGTCATCTAAGGACTTTTACTTAGATACCATTGTTGTCAGCTCATTTTGTACTCATGAAAAAGTAACAATCAGCCCCATACACAATATAATGTACATGATGAATCGTTAATAAAATTCAAGGAATCCATTCATTTATTAAATTATCGCAAGTGAAATATATCCTTTGAGACTTGCTTCAATGATATATTGCACTATGTTAGACTTAATCACCGCATATGATTATTTCAATAAACATTTATTCCAAGATCATATATTTAATTTCCTAAATTCTCAAAGTGAAGTTTCATCTAATCTAAGGGATTAACATCTAGCTTAGATGGAATCATGTTTTCAATATGTTATACAACATATGAGACTTAAGGAAACAAACATAGTGCTCCCACTTGATGTCAGGTGTACTCGGGAGGTATCTTATTTTAACCAAAATCAAATTGTTAATTTTATAATTAAACTTAAGATCTTAGCTTCTAGATGCATGATCTAATCCACACATGGATTCTTTTATCTTACAGAGGATTATAGCTTCTTTATACCATGAGTTTTCTATGATTGACCTTGGTCCGCTAAACTATTTTCTGTACATCTATGTCACACGTTCTACTAAGGGGATGTTTCTTAGCCAGAAAAAGTATGCAGCGGAGATTATTGAGCGTCCTCGGTCACCCTTTTAATCATATCCAGCCTTCGGTCATGTTCGGTCTTACGCACCACCAGACAATATGTTTTGTAAAACCAGATCGGACCGACAAACCGAACCCGCCCAGACCGACCTGGACATAAAACGAACATTTCGGTCCTGTCCTCGATCCGGTGTTTTTTGGTCAAATCAGTTATGGGTCCGACCCGCTTTTGGATGGTCCGGTCCATTTTTCGGACCGTGCTCAGCCCTAAGCAAAAGGGTGAACAGATGAAGGATCTTGAGAGATGAATAAGTGTCCAAAATTCAATTTTTTGCAAAATAAGAATAGTGTTTATTAATCACGGTAAATAAATACGAATCGATTGAACAATACGCCATTCGTGGGACTCGAACCATGACCACGTGGTTAAAAGCCACGCGCTCTACCAACTGAGCTAGAAGAGTGCATAAAGACCTAAAAAGAGGCATTACAGGCTCACTGCTATAGGCCTTGCATGCAACAGCGAAGGAGGTTAAACGGGTCGCCCTAAAATCATTAAAAAGTGCAAAGTTACATTTAAAAAGTCCAATGACATCAAGAAGAAATTTATTGAAGGGAAGACGAAAGAGGAAGGATTGATCCTAAAATCATCAAGAAATTTCGCAAACACCTTATTAGAAACGGAACAAGTTTAACCACTCAAGGGTGACCTAGTGCAAAAAGACTTGTGACTATCACTCTAAAATATATGATGTCTCAAGTCCAATTCCTGCTAGGTGTAAACAACTTTGAAGTGGTCACGCCATCCTCTTAAAAAGGGAGGGTCTTACTTGTTTTGAATCTATCTGGCGGTGGATTAGTCGGTCAAAAGGTTAAAAACCATGGTTACCCAAAAAGAAATGCAACATGTCATAACACTAAGATTTCTTTTTACCATCTAGAAAAGAAGAAAGCAAAAAACAAAAACAAAAAGAAGGAAAACGAACCTGAAGGCTAAGAAGATCGTCGGAAGAGAATAGTGCTAACCGAAGAAAATAATAGAGGAAGAGTAAAAAGAAAGGTAAAAAATGAAAGAAGAAAGAAAAAGGTCAGAATTTATATAACGAGCAAAGAAGATCTGGGCCATACGCATAGCCCACTAGCTTATCAGACGGTATAAAACAAAAACACGTGAAGTGCACGCATTGAGGAAATGCAGTAACTACAATTGAGTACTCCCCTCGGTAACAGGCAAGTCAGTTACCGAAACGACGTATTGGAGGCTCTAGTATTAGAGCATTGAAAAGATATTTCAAAAATTACGCCAAAATGCTATGAAGGAAAAGAGAGTCTGATGCCTTATGCTTCTAAAAGGCTCAAAATAACACATCAGACTGAGGGTTTATGGCGTACCTTATGCTCCGGCTACAAACTAGCCTCTAAGCAGTGCCCCTCGATGGACTCTACATATACATTGGCGTTAAGCCTACAAAGCTACCGTCAGAGAATCTGCCAATATACACGAGTCTATCTCGCAAATCCTAACTCTCCAAAGATATCATAGCCTTTAAGGAAGATCTAGGGTCCACACTAAAAGACAAAAAGAATATTGTGTGGTCCCTACCACCAACAACGAGTTTCCTATATTCCCGTGCTTGTAACAAACACACATGGGCATGATCTCGTAGACTACGATCAAAGATCTCCTATTAGCCGATGGGATCATGCTCACTTCAACCAATCCGTGAGAGACATCTGATTGCCTCTAGGTCGTTCCTAAGGTTTGCCTATAAACAACTCGTGCATTCATCCATTTTATATATGATTTTCACTCGTTCTCTATTTTCACTTTCTAACACATACCTAAATACACACATGACTTACCCTCACGCCGGAGTCATTTTGCAAGGTCTTACCCCGCGCTCTGTCTAACCCAATTGTGTTATTTGTCTTATTTCAAATCACTCTAATAGTTCTAATAAGTGTCTGGCTTGTGGCTCAAGCAAGCTCTCATCAAGAAGATACAAAGTATTGCACGATCAAAACCTAAAGTGAAAAAATAAGAAAATCTTTTGCAACTAAACGCACCTTTAAAACTCAAGAATAACATCAGCTAACGTTCACAAGCCTTTATTCTAGCCTCTAACCGCGATTATATAAATAACCTAAAAGACACCCTTGACCCCTTGTCACACCTAATAAATCAACTAGACATCGTTGTGATACCTAATGTCGATTAAAAGCCTATTTGAGACAAATGAAAGTTGTCACACCTAATATCGATTAAAAGGCTATTTAAAACAAATGAAAGATCCCTTAGGAAGACTACTCACAACACAAACACTTCCCAAACTAAACATTGTTGATATATCTCCCAAGCTCCTAAATTAACTACAAAAATAAAAAACGCCATCGATAGGACTCAAACCAATGACCACGTAGGTCGAACCCACGACCACGCAGGTTAAAAGCCACACGCTCTACCAACTGAGCTAGAACGGCTGTTTTACTAGTCATACTATGTAAGTCATAACAAGGCGAATTAGCAACTTATGAGCAGTTGGTGATTAACTAATTACTCGTATTATTTACAACTACCTCTGTCCCAAAATTATTGTCCACTATTCTATTTCGGGTTGTCCCAAAATAATTGTCCACTTCTAAAAATAGAATGGTAATTTAGTTTGAATTTACCATATTACCCTCACTTGAGGTTATTATTACAAACATTAAAGAAGTTTTAAGTTAATTAGTTAAGGGTAAAACTGTCATTCTAAAAAAAGTAAAAAAGAGAAAGCTGTAATGATGATGTTTTTTTAAACTGTGTGTTTTTTGTCTGTGAACACAATTTTTTGTCTGTTTCTGATACGCATTTTGAATGCAGGTAGTTTAGGGACTATGTATACGTAGAGATGGGGGAAAAACCAAAACCGAAATCGAAACCGAAACCGAAACCGAGAAAAAAACCGAAAAAAACCCGATATCGAAATCGGTTATTGAACCTAACCGGTTCCGGTTAGGCACCGGTTTTTAGTCATAGCCGTTAGAACCGGTTAGGAAAAAACCGGTTACTAACTAGTTTTTTTTTTGCCCCTTTTTTCCCACTGTCCCAAGACCTGCTGCTGTAAGAGAATGTTTGGAGGTGTTTTTTTGCCCATTTTATTTGCCTTTATTCACCATTTATGCCCTCAAAGTTTAGTATAAATAAACAACTTGAGTTTGGTTTAGTTACTTACAACTTACAACAATCAAACACTCTCAAAAACACTTTTGAAACAATCAAATCGCTCACAAAATGGAAACTCAAAGTTCTTCAACTTCCATCGGTGTTGGTTCTTCAAATGAACCGATGATTATAGCAACAACCTGAAACCCGGAAATTTGGCAACATTACGATCTCGTGAAGTTGTCGGATGGGAGTATTAAGGCTCATTGTAAACATTGCGGTTCATCCAACTCGACGTTGAAGCAACATTTCAAAAAAAAGTATTGCCGCACACTCAAAACGGCTCTAAATGCGGTCAATCATCTATGTCACGAGAGGGGGTCTTTTTGCATACGAGGCGGATCGGTTTCGACAACAATTTGCAAGCTTTGTGTTCAAGAAGGTTTGCCCTTCAACCACTTCGACAACCAGAGATTAACTAACGTCATTCAAAAATGTCTTCAACCGCGATATAGTCAAGTAAGTCGTGCTACTCTTAGACGTGATGCATTTATAATGTGGAAAAAGGCTAAACTCGAACTCATAAACGGTTTGAAAATTTAAATACAAATGTAAATTTAACAACCGATGTTTGGTCGGCTCCTCATGGTTTGTTCGGTTCGTACCTTTGTGTTACCGCGCATTGGGTTGATCCCGCAACTGGGCAAATGATGAAGCGTGCGATTGATTTTGAAAACTTTAAGTATCCTCACACGGTTGTGAATTTATTTTGTAAGTTACGAGATGTATTCAAAAAGTTTAAATTAGAACATAAGATTTTTTCAATCTCATTTGATAACGCTTCTAACAATACAAATGCCGCCACTAAACTAATACTAAAATACCAAACACCTTTGGATGGCATTTTTTTAATCATAGTCGATGTGTTGCACACATCATAAACTTGGTTGTGCAAGACGGACTAGCGATGGCATTGCGTACTGAAACGCAAACCTTTTTTTAACACCTAATTGGGACGTTTCTACAAGATGGAACTCGACATATTTAATGTTTAAATGTGCTTTATGCCAAAAAATTCCTTTAAGTGTTTTTCATGATGATCTTGCCCATAAGAACTGACGAATTGCATCATTTTCCTTCTAAAATTGGGAGATTATTCATAAATTAACCGAATTACTCGAAGTTTTTAAAGATGCGACAACTTTATTATCGGGTGTTTATTATCCCACGAGTCATTTGGTACTCCAACAACTTTTTGCAATGTGTTCAAAAATAGGCGAATTCGAATTAAATGGTCCACCATATGATATGATGGTTGAACCGATGAAAGAAAAACTTAGAAAATATTTCAAAGAAATTCTACCGGTAATTACTTGTGCCGCCGCATTGAACCCATGCTTTAACATTAGCGGGGTGGAACTATTTATCGAGAAGATTTCTATTGATTTGGATTTGCATTAAGAAAGTGTTAACTTTTCAACAAATGCATATGCTTATTTTAATAATTGTTTTAAAGATTTATTTGATATTTATTTTAATAAATATGGTTTAACAAATGTTTCAACGAGTTCAGCTCCTTCATCACCGTCTATGAATTTGAAATTTAACTTATTTTATACTTTAAGACAAGAAAGTGTTAAACGGGCTAGGAGTGACCAAACCGGTACTAACGAATTTGGGAGATATACCGGAACCGATTGGATAAGCGCTATAAAACAAGAAGAATTTGAAAGCTTTGATATTTTGTCTTGGTGGAAAGGAAGGCAATCTCAATTTCCCGTTTTATCCATCATGGCTCGAGATTTACTAAGCGTACAAGCTTCTACGGTAGCTTCGGGATCCGCTTTTTCTCTTTGTGGAAGGGTATTATCGATACGAAGAACAAGATTCACACTGTCATCTTTGGAGATGTGTATTTGCTTGAAGAAACACATAGACACACAAGAACGTATACAACACACTTTAATTCTTGAAGACGATTGTTTAGAGGTCGAAGAACAATTACTCGAGGTCGAGGCGGAATTGGGTTATACAATCTCAATTTCCGATGAAGAAATTGCTCTAGATGAACAAGCTAGGTCCGGTTCCGGAGACTCCGAATAAGACCTCACTATCTAATGTATTAGCTTTCTGATGAATAAATCACTCAATGTATTAGCTTTGTGTTTTTCAAGTAGTTTATGTTTGATGTATTATGAGTTTATTTAATAAAAGTTAAAGTCTATTGAAGTTTATTATGTATAAAACGCGAACGGAGAAAAAAACCAAAAACCCAAGCACCATAAAAAGCAAACAGCAGCTCAAAAAAAAGGTTGGTACTCGGTTTTTCCCACGCCCTAACCGGTCCAAACCGGATAGGACCGGTTTGGGTTTTTCCTCCTCAAAATCTCACCCGACCCGAACCGCTTTTTGGTAATAACCGGTTTGATCGGGTTTGACCAAAAAGCTGGTTCGGTTCGTACCCGAACCGGTTAGGCAAAAAAACCAGTATGTACACGGCTATGTATACGCGCCCAATTTGAAAGAAAGTTGGATAGCTATTGCGGCAGCAATATCCAAATCTGTTACATAGTATAGAGAGGTAAGATGTAGACACTTATATTTTCCCAAAACGTTAGAATGTTGGAAACTTGGAATATTGGAACAATGCTTCTAGCAAGTTACTATACGGGAACAGTTCAAGTAAAACACTCCTTAAAGTAAAAATAGTAAAACACCACAAAAACTTGCCAAGTGTCCATGCCTCTAAAGGGTAAAATTGTCATATCGTTATTTTAGGTAACGTTGACTATATTCGCTGGCATCCTCGAACATTTCTCAAAAAGCTTGCATTAATGCATGCATGATCAAACTTGTTCAACATATAGGCTAAACGTAATTGGACGATCTTTTGCGGTCGGTCGTCTCATGTGGCAATAAAAGGGACCTGGTCATCTTACTACGCCGACCGAAGCAAGACCTGGTCACCCTCAACCTTTGCAAAGTTATGGTCTTCTGCACGACCTTACAATTGGAGAAAGATTTCGTATTAAAAAAATTAACTCTTTCTTTTATATTTTTATTTAAAAAAAATAAACAATCCCCTATTCAATATAAAATCTCACTTTTTATACCATTTTTAATCACAAAACACATACATTTTATACATTTTCATTATCTTTTTTAAATGGCTTGTTCGATACCACATAGCGACGATGAAATCCAAGCTTTGGTTCAAAAACAAATTGACGAAGATATGGTTCATCAGAAAGCGATTCTGGATTTAGCCTTGTAATTTGATAATGCATGCACAACTAAAGAAGATCTTAGAAAAGCATACGAGAAATGTAATCACATTCCATAAGAGAGCCGTGCTTTGATCGACACTTTCTTAAAAGAAGGTTCTGATAAAGATTACGAGCTAAATCTTTCTATGTACAGAAAGGCGGCAAAACTAGAAAAACAAATGAATGCTAAGTTAGCTTGGATACATGAAAAATACAACCACCGCTCAGAAACCCATATAGGTGGTTCGTCATCACAGACACATGAGATTGGTGATGTATACCTTACTGCGGAAGAGTTACATCAACTACATCTAGATGAAGAAGCCTTAAGAGAAACACTAGAAGAACAAACAATGGATGAAAAGGCACGGGAGGAGAAGATTAGGCAAAAACAAGCTGATGATGATGAATACTTTATGGAATTTGGGGTGATGAGAATTGATTCAGATTACGAGTCATCAGATTAATAAACTAGAAACTATTTTAGTGTAATGTTGTTTTAATTTAATGTTTTAAATAAAGTATTGTATTTTAAATTCCGTTATTATATTTTCAAATTTTGAATTCCAACGGCTAGTTTTTCGTTATAAATACCCCCACCATCTCCTCATTATATCACACAACTTCTTATCCAACTATCCAGATGGATTCCAATTTCACTAACGAAAATGATCCATGATGGAATACAGTCTAGATATAGACGATTTCTGATCGAATTTAACACCCGTTCTGCGTTCGTCTAGTAGCGCACATGTTGAACCATCTCCATACACCCCAAATCCAGTTACCATAATACCCTGTCTTGCGGGTGTTGTTCAGCTCTCTAATAGCATATGTGTTGAACCATCTTCCTCAACCCCAAACCCAATTAGGATAATACCCGGTCCTGTGGGTCTTGTTCAGCGAGCCAAGCTGCTTAAAGAAAATGTATTTATTCTTGATCCGGATGGGGCACTTTAATATCTACACTAGAATATTATGCAGAAATTATTGAGAATGATAGGATGGGGTGACTGATTTTACTGCTGGGGGCATGGTGTTAACGACACTAATATGTGATTGCTTTTGGTGGACCGCAAACAAACCCATAAAAAAAAACAAAAAACAAAAATACCAAATTGTAAAATCTGGGTTTGGGAGACATCGACAACTTTCTTAAAAAGGGAAAACTTAAACAAGTTGTTGCAATAGTGAAGTCTTGTTCTCCGAATGCTCTTGGAGATTTAAATGTGACTCTGAAAGAAAAAAAAAAAAAAACAACAAAAAAAAAAAAAAGATCTATCGGGTACAGTACCTGGAACAATACACTACAAAGTCCTTGATGTGGGTAGTTATGAAAATGATATTACAGTAGGAGCTGCTATGATACTTGCTAATGTCTTAGTTTTTACTCCTAAACCATCAAAGCATTACCTTAACATTACAAATGATATGTGGTGAGTTTTCTGTAAGGATTAACAGTTTCATTAGCTTAAACCATTATTGTTATTCAATTCCGTAATGTAATTTTCAATTTCGTAATGTAATTTTCAATTCCATAATGTAATTTTTAATTCCGTAATGAATTTTCAAATTTGAAATCAAACAACTACTATTCTAACGGATACTATTCGAACTATATGTTTTAAAACGAATATGTGTTGTATTTTTAAATTCCGTCAAGTTCATGTTTTTTATTTCTGTAATTTTTTTCCGTATTTTCTTTCGTGTATTTTTATTTCCGTATTTTAATTTGTAAAATGTTTAATTATTAATGTAATGTTTTTAAAAAAAATTGTTTTGTGTCATCTGCGGTCACCACTACATGTGTTTGGTCACTGTGTGGTCTAAGAGAGAGAAAACTGAGTTAACGCTGACATGGCTGTGTCCTTTGCGGTCACCACTACGTTCAGTCTAATTCAAACATTTTGCATTATAGAAAATGTCAAGAAAACATATTGGTGCATCAAAATTGAACCTGAATATATATTTATTTATTATTGATCATACAAGTCTCGTCATCATCCATCTTAGCATCATCATCTTGAGATTATCATCATTATTCATTATAATTGTAATATCGTATACTCCTTGCATATTCAACCTAGATAATCATGCATCTTCAATTTGCATCATCTTCGAACTGCATTGTCATCTTCATTTCAAAATTGCATCATCGTTTTCATTACCGGTTTCAACATCATCATCTTCAATCAATAATTAGAAAATCAAAATCCAAAATTCAATCAAAAACGAAAATCATCAAACCAAAAACGAGATTATAGAAATAATCATCTTCATTCACTTTTTTGCATTGCCATCATTAATCGTTTGCATCATCATCATCAATCGTCTGCATCATCGTCATCATCCTGAATCCACATCATCCCTCGTTATCGTTGGAATGCTCCTTTTCATCATCATCTTCGATATCGACATCGTCTTCGTTTTTTCTTTTTTAATTTCGTCGATCATGAAGAAAATTTATTTGAAACCAATAAAGAAATTCGAACAATGAACATGAAAAGAGCATGATATTAAGAAATTGTCAAAGAGAAAGAGATACTTATGAGATTTGATGCAAAATAAAATCCCATGATTTTTGCACACATTGAAAATCTCCAGCAATTTTTGATTCATTAGAATGTAAAATGACCAAATAACCTTCCATTCTTAATACTCAGACTTTATGACTTTATTGTATTTACTTAAATGCAACATGCGTTTTGGGTCATAGATCAAGTCAAAGTGAGAATATCCTACGGTTATTATCATCTCTTACTTTAAGGCATTATTTTACTTGAACTCCTCTAGCTACTATATAGTTATTCTTTAAGGTTACTATAGTTGCGGTCATGTTTTTTCTAGATAGAGTTAGGGCTTGTTTGTTAAAAAAAAATTATTAAGTCATGTTTAATTAAAAGATGACTTAATGCAGACAGTCTCACTTTTATTACTTAATATTTTCAGTTATATTTCTTTATTAAGTCACAAACAATGAGTTTTCACATAACTTAATTAATTCAGTTTTTTTCATATTAAGTCAATTAAGTCTTTATCAAACACCACCTTACTCTATTCTAAATCAAGCAAGCAGTGATGCTTTTTTTATTTATAGTAATATCACGAAGTACATAAATAATAGATGCAGATTGCATACGAGTATAAACGTCTAGACACAAGTACATATGAGGAAAAACCCATTTGTCTTCAGTTTTTCGAACCATACATTTCTTTTATGTTGAATGGGCATTAAAATTAAGAGGACTAGGATCGACCGTAGCATAGGACAGAAGCTCATGATCATGCTCGAATATCTCCATTTCGTCGCATTTCAATGTTACTGTAGCTTCAACACTACCAGCCTTTAACGTGTCATTCAAAGCCACGATTCTTGAGAATCCTGCATTCATATCATAAAACCATATCGGCTTTCCCCATCCAAAATCCAATTCGTACATTCCACTATTTATTATGCTTGTAACGAATAGACAATTATCTCCATCTTCGGTGACATCCGTTAAATCTTTTAATGATCTTAGTATTTGGTTAAATTCCTGATGTCCCTTTTCATCACCTTTGATGGATTCAATGTGATCTGAGTTAATCTTGGCTATTGATTCTCTAATTTCACCCATCAACGTTGGCAAGTCTGGCTGGCTTTCAGGAAAGCAAATGGCAGTAGCTGTGCGAACAAGGTTTCCAATGGAGTTGTAGGGTAAAGGAGGTGAAGCCCTTTTACGCAAATTTACACATGAAAATAGAGCATGGGGCGACTGTGGTCCAAAGGATCTGACTTTGGATGAAGCTTTGGCAACAACCTTCCAAATTAAGGATGATGTTGCCTCCGCGCGAGTTGGGCCACTTCTTGGTGTTGATAAGCCGGTGCAGCGAACAGGTTGGGCCTTGAGTGCAGCTATAGCCACAGAATCGAACAGGAATCGCTTTGTTATAATGGAGTTGGTGCATGTGAAATTGGAAGGCCATGAATATTTGAAAGAAGGGTTGTTGGGAAAGACTTGAGAAGCCACAAAACTTGGTGACATTCTTTCGGGAGAACCTCTAGCGGCTGCTGCCCAAGCTTTCATAAACAAGAAATACGTATGGCCATCAAAGATCTTGTGTGTAACGCTCATGGAAAGGCCAATCCCCCCACAATTGAAAGTGTTTACCTGATGGCTCACATGAATAAGTAAATAAACAACCAAACATAAAATACGTGCGTGCTTACATGGTATCAACATTTATCAATGAACTTGAATATAGAAACTCACCTGAACACCCATAACATAATTTCCGATTGAAGATTCTCCAGTTCTAGGGCTATTAGGAACCAACTCTCTCACTTTTTTGTCATCTGGCTCACGTAAGAATTCTTTGAGACTTTGATTGACGCGAGCCTCCATGAAATTGACTCCTTTGTCGTTACACTCAATGTTCAAATTGTTCTTAACTTCTCCAGCAATAGGATAGAATCGAGTCAGAGTCTGAGATAAGCTCTCTTTGAGGTTCTTTATAATGTCTATAACACTAGCAACTTTTTTATTGGGAAAAAATAATATTAAAGGGGTGTAGCAATCATGAAACCATTGGTCAATAAGTGATAGGTTGAAGGTTCTTAGATCGTATGGAGTTTGAGAAGCCGGTTTTATGGTTTCTCTGCAAGTTATTTCAAGATCAACCTTCTTCTCAATATTATTATTGTCTTCATGCTTTATGCCATCTTTTATCGACCTGCAACTACTAGTATATGTTATGGTACAAATATAAAATAAGCTAGTTACTATATCAAATACTTAACAAAATAAGATAAAATGAGGATGCCAAACTTGAATGAGGATGCAGTTCCATTTACGACTGTTGAGGTGCTATATTGGTGACCATAAAACAAGGATTTTGACAGCCTTATTGACATCCAAGCATGCGAACAAACACCAAAATTTGAAGCTCCATGAAGACTATATTGCTTATGGTTAAGGAAACACCGGGTCGCTTTTTGGGCTGTTGATAAAATCTTCATTTTCTACAATGATCAACGAAATATATATATTCTTTTTATAAGGACTATTGCAACGCTAATGGTATTTCACTAGTACACGCAATCTAGCTAGCTTATTAATCTGTTTGAGTTAGGTTGTAGGTAAGGATATATATATGCTACACTACAAAAGTAGTTCATGTTACAAACTTTTATTTCTAAACTTTTAAAAAATATGTAAAATTCTATTAGTCTTATCATATCAGATTTAAAGTGGTGAAGAGTAATCCACCTAAATTAATCTCTTATATATGCTACACTACAAAAGTAGTTTATGTTAGACACTTTTATTTTCACACTTTTAAAAAATGTATAAAATTCTATTAGTTTATTAAAGACGTGCGCAAACCGGTTAACCAGTTCGGTTCGGTTTCAGTGAAACAGGAACCTGTTTCGGTCAACGAAACAGTCAAAACCGGTTTGGGGAAAACCGGTTCCGGTTTGAAACCGGTTTGGGGTGCTTTTTTTGTCGAACCGGTCCCACCGGTTTGGAACCGGTTAACCACCCAAACCGATTTTGACCGGTTTTTTTTTGTTCGTAAACAGAAAAAGGCTCTTTTGAGGCCCGAAACGACCCGGAAAGGCCAAAAAGTTACACAGCTCACAAAAAAGTGAGCCTTGCCCGTTGGGTCGTTTCTGAGTGACCATGCGAATTTCAGCCAAATCCGCCACAGAAATTTGTTGCCGCAAAATAAATTTCTAGCCGAATTTCAGCTTGTTGACCGCATCTCTATTGAAAACGCTCCTCCACGGGTCCCCCACATTAGAAAAGCTAAATTCGAAAAAAAAATACACGAACCGGTTTGGAATCGGTTAATTAAAACCGGTTCGGGGAACCAGTTCAAAAAACCGGTCCACAAACCGATCGACACCTCAAAACCAAGAACCAATTCCAAACCGCCTGTTTGGCCAAGAACCAAAACTGGCTTAGGTCAAAACCGGGGTTGACCGGTTTGGTTTCCGGTTTCAATACCGGTTTGGTTTTTATGCTCACGTCTATTGTTAAGTGGCTAACTAGAGGATGAGTTTAAAACACTCCCTCATACTCACTAACACTAGTGAGTTAAAAAAAGGAGTGAATAATGAGTGATAATGTTTTAATATTTTTTATTTAGTTTGTAATTGTGTTGGATATTTAATGAGGTATA
>BQNB010017705.1:0-69488 GCA_026074375.1 Tanacetum coccineum | reverse complement strand
TTGCACATCGAAGAAGAAATGTAGTTTTGTTAATATTTTTATTTTTTATAAATAACTAATTTGTAGTTTAAGTCTTTCAAGTTTGTTTTCATGGTAATTATACCTTTATATTAAAACCCAGGATCGGGTCACAAACATTTAATGCCAAAACACGGGTCAACACGCCAAAACCCGGCCGGAGCTAGGTCAACCCACCGGAACCCAATGACCCGACCCGATCTTTTAATATCGCCCAAAGTTTAAAATATTTAATAGTGCATTAATCCCTCACCAGCCCCTCCTTCTTCAGCCTTCTACATGCTCCTCCATTTATCCTCTTACTTGATACTCATGAAGCTTTCTCCCCCTCCCCCTAGAGGTGCAAACCGAAACCGGTTTTTTTTAAAACCGGTCCAAAAAATCGAAACCGGTTTTTAAAAAAACCGGTTTTTATTTAACCGAACGGTTAAAAATAACCGAACCGGTTAGACCGGTTTTCGGGTTTAATAAGCGACCGGTTTTTTACCGGTTCTAAACCCAGTTTTATCCGGTTTTTTAAAATAACTGGTTTTTTTTTATCCGTTATAAAAAAACCGGTTTTAACCGGTTAAAAAACCCGGTCAACAAAGTCGGTCAACTAGCCGTTATAAAAAAACCGGGTTTAACTGTATTAGTATTTTTGATATTTTTCGTGGTGATGGCCCCCTTGCCGAACTCGAAATGTATTAGCTATCTTATATATTATTTTTAGTTTGTTAATTGTATTGGTTTAATTAAAAAGATATGGTTCGTATTTTTTTAGTATGTTTACGGTGCAATTAAAAAAGTTATGATTGTATTTGTTTTGTATGTTTCCGGTGTATTGTTTAGTTTAAATGTTTGATAATAACAGTTCTATTAAATAAATGTTCGAAGTTTTAAATTCCGAAAAAAAAAAAAAACCGAACGGTATAAAACCGATTCCCGAATACATTTATAAACCGAAATAAAAAAAAATACCAAACCGGAAAAAAACCGATAAAAAAACTTGATTCCGAAAAATTTATACCGAAAAATAAATAAACCGATTTCGAACATTTATTAACCGAAAAAAAACGATTTCGAAAAAAAAAAATAAAACGAAAAACCGAACCAAAAAAACCGAAACTGGTTATTAGAAAAACCGGTTTTTTAAAACCGGTTTTCTAAAAACCGGAAACCGGTTTTAACCCATTTTTTTGCACCTCTACCTCCCCCTACCTCACTCGACCCGATAAGATAACACTACCCACCCTCACACACACACTTTTTCATATCACTGAAGATGTACATGCAACAAGATCAATAAAGAGGAATTTAAGTTCCAACATCAGTTGTTATGGCGATTAAAGGAATTTGGGGTATTTAGGTTATTATGTTGAAACTTGACGGGTTTAGATTTATTTGTGTTAAATTTTGTGGCTTTTGAGATTTAGGGTATAGATGATTTTTGGTTATGCATATGTGTCCATTTGATTCAACGTAATTACTAATTAGTTATGATTTGTGCATTTTCTGTTAGGAAACCTTTAGCGATGCTTGGCTGAGCAGGTGGAGATTAGGATTGCTTCAACGTCGCTTCTATGTAGGACACTGGCGATGATGATGATTGTGGTATGGTTCTATTATTTTAGTCTTTCAATTAGATAAGGTAGAGGCTGCTTATGTATAAAGTAGAAATGTTGATGCTAATGGTATGGTTTCCTTTATGAGTTAGGTTAATTGTTTGTTTGAGCAAGCCGAACTTTTAAAATTCACATATATAAATATTAATTTTGGGTAACCTGTTTCATTGCATTGAATCATAGGATTTTGTGTGAGCTATACGATTCAAGGGACGTCTGGCTAAGCTTATTAAAAAAGCTCATGGCTTTAGAAAAACTTATTATTAAAGCATTTTTTACACTTCAAATGCTACTAATAAACACCTATTAAATGGTGTTTGCCTTAGCTTATAGTACAATGTGCTAAAGAATACACTTTTAGCCACACGCACCCTATGTTTTCTTTTGTTGGTCAAAATTGTTTGTACATGCCCAAAATAAATATGTGTGAATACTACGCTACCATTTATACAGTATTCCGTTGTACGTCTATAGATATGAATCTATGATACTCACGGTTCAAAGATTCCATCTCAATATTAGATATTGGACAACGATATGCAGCACAATTAGTTGCTTTAAATATTTTTACACTTAGATTCCAGTGTTTCTTATCATGAGTTTTGCGGTCCAAATAAAGAAGTTTGTAATAATTTTTAGTGCTGGTTTGGTTTTGTTTGGTTTGTGTAGGTATGTTCCCGTTGAGAAAGAAGATAGAGGATTCTGATAACTGTGTTGCGATGTTGGGTTTAAGTGCTTTGGAATTTAAATAAGCACGGGGGATGTCTCATAAAGAAGGTTGTTGTTCATTAGCCTGATTGTGAGTAAAACCGATCTTTTGAGCTGAGCTGATTACAATACGGAAGATGGTTCATAACCTCACTGCTGAATCAGAAATAGAATAAAGGAGGTTGGTACGAGCTCCTACGAACCTACATTTGGATCGAATACGACATCATTACTGTGTAAATTGACTGTTTCACATTTTTTTACTTTTGGCAGTATTATTTTAGTTTCTTGCTGAAATGTTTTAATGTGTTACTGTTTGAAGATTGGAGATTCGCTGCACGGAGTTTCTTGAGTCCCTTCTAGACATATGCTTTGTTCAGCGTGGCCCTTAGAGAGCGTACTAGCAAGGAGAATCCAAATGGAATATTAGAAATTGTTGCCCAAAGCAAAGTAAATGATTTACGGGTCAAAGGTATACCTCAGGGGCTGTAAGACTTAAACGAACGTAAGGCTTCAGTGTTCTAGAACCACTTGCTTTAAGCTACAATACATAAAACATATGTAGGCCTCTGTTACGGTTAGTGTTTCCCTTATAGTACTTTGTGCTCATTATTAGTCTATTCATACATTGTTGTTAGGAATTATATGGTGAAAGCGGAATAATTACCAATGAACTATTTACATGGTTTACCAATATAGTATGATTTATTTTGTCGATTGCCACCTGACAACTGGTCTCTTTGTCAACGCAACTTTTTCCCCGTTGCTGGAATTCATTATGAACCTGAAACTATTAACGGTGCAGGAATGGTTGTAGCCAGTAGCAGGGTTCCTCCACAAAATGCAGGACTGAATTATTTATAGCTTGGAGGTTAGTTTTTGTTATTTCAAGTTGTTTTGTGGTTTCTTCATTTCAGTTTGTTGTTTATCGTTTGTGGATTTACATCATTTTTGTAACTTTGTTTGTGCTGCAGGTTTGAAAAAGAAGCTAAGGATAAACATAGAGAGAGCAGGTAAGCCATCTCTGATCTTTAATTAGCTGCGCATTTTTAGAATTTTTATACTGCTTTTGAACCAAAGACACGGTTTAATGTCACCACTTCGCTCACAAAGTTTGTAAGCTTCCTACTTTTATAACTGAGATCAACATTATATGCAATCATAATGAAGAAAATACTCTTTTCTGTGATTTTATTTTTGAATATGAACTTGACGTGTTTCGTTATTTGTTCCATTAATGGATCTTTTTCATATCCTATAGTCTTTAAACATAGTGTCTTTTATACAGATGATGACATTTGTGGTCTTTAAACATAATTCTATAAGGCCTATATTTTTATCCTATAGTCTTTAAACATAATTCTATAAGGGCTTTATTTTTATCTGTCTTTTATACAAATTATGACATTTATGGTTGTTTCTCTGGGCATTTGACATACAATTTTAAATGATAAAATAACTGTTAACTTTTGGTTCACCCTAGGTATATGGCGTATATTATGGATATTAATGAAGATGAAAGGGTCAAGGTATAATTAATCCACTTCCCTTAACAAATTTTATTGTTGTATTGATTTCAATATTGACACATGTAGTTCTTAAATCTGATCATTGTAGGGGATAACAGTAGAAGTTGGGAAGAGCACATTTTGAAACAGAAACTACATGATTTACTATATTGGATGCACCAGTAACGAACCTTTCCAAAGGATTATGGATATTAATGAAGATGAGAGGGTCAAGGTATACTTAATCCACTTCCCTTAACAAATTTTATTGTTGTGTCATTTGTTCAGATCTACAACCCAAATCAAATTTACCCGTTTTGATCATGTATCGATACTTTTAGCACTTTGACATGCAGGGGCCTTTATACACTTGAACTCATACCCTGCATTAATCAGACCGAAATGATCTAGAGACTTTGTTAAAGAAACTGATAATTTAAAAGAAAATATCTGTAAACTTGACTTATCATTTACTAAATTCATGTAGTCGTCATATTTTAATCATATAAAAAATACTCGAATTAATGGAAATGTAGAACACATGTGGATCAAGTTTCCTGAATCTCAAGCACTATCATGGTGGGAATTTTCTTTGTTACTGTTAGTTATCACTAATTCATTCATGGGAATGTCTATGCAGTAACAGATTCCAAGAGGAGTGGCTTTTGCAAAAAATAGCGCTTTTGCCAAGGCATATCAGGTAAGTTTCTAGCTAGCATACTTTCCATTTCATGGGAAACTATGAGGCTGTCATCGTCATTTCCCTATTGTTTTACTTTTCTCAGGCTTGAATTATGCAGAGATGACGGTGACGCTTTAGAATTTGCAGTGCTTACGTTCTCTTAATTGTAAGTCTCGTTATCTAAATTCTACATAAGATCATTTGTTTTTGAAACACATGACTCACAATTTATATTCTGAAGCATTAATATTAGATTTTTATGCAAATTCTTATTGAAATTGATTATAGTTTGTGATATTATATGCATGGTAACTGTTTAAATCAATGAATTTATAATCGAATTTCGTAACATGATAGTTCTTAATCTTAGATATGTTATTATAAGAAGTAGTGCCACTTTAGACCGAATTTGTCCAAACATCCCCTTAGACTGGATCTGTCCAAACAACCCTTAACCGTTTCTTTTTATCTAACTTTCTTTCCTTTTATATTTTGAAATTGCAATTGATGAACGATTGTAAATGATCATTTTGTCACTGATCTTGCGAGAAAAGAACACATGTGGACTGTGGTTACAATGTGTTTGGATTAACTTATATTTTGGGCTTTTCAACTTACTTTTTTGTTGTACCATACAACGGTATACCTGTTGCTTCTTTCATTACTAAATAGATATAGTACCCGTCAAAATATGCCGCGTTGGTTCACGATGACTAGCACACTTTATACTTATAAGCATGTGTATACATATACGGGTTACACTCGATCTATTTGACCCATTTCTACTCTAAATATGTTCCTTTGGCCTATTTCATTGGTAACTTCTTTTTCATTTTGGCAAGAGCGATTAGCGTAGAGATTATGAAACTTTTTTTTTGTTGCAGATATAGCATTTACTAAATTCATGTAGTCGTCATATTTTAATCATATAAAAAATACTCGAATTAATGGAAATGTAGAACACATGTGGATTAAGTTTCCTGAATCTCAAGCACTATCATGGTGGGAATTTTCTTTGTTACTATTAGTTATCACTAATTCATTAATGGAATATCTATGCAGTGACAGATTCCAAGAGGGGTGGCTTTTGCAAAAAATGGCGCTTTTGCCAAGGCATATCAGGCAAGTTTCTAGCTAGCATACTTTCCATTTCATGGGAAACTATGAGGCTGTCATTGTCATTTCCCTATTGTTTTAATTTTCTCAGGCTTGAATTATGCAGCGATGACGGTGGCGCTTTAGAATTTGCGGTGCTTACGTTCTCTTAATTGTATGTCTCATTATTTAAATTCTACATAAGATCATTTGTTTTTTAAACATGTGACTCACAATTTATATTTTGAAGCATTAATATTAGATTTTTATGTAAATTCTTATTGAATTTGATTATAGTTTGTGATATTATATGCATGGTAAGTGTTTAAATCAATGAATTTATAATCGGATTTCGTAACATGAAATTTATTAATCTTAGATATGTTATTATAAGAAGTAGTGCCACTTTAGACCGAATTTGTCCAAACATCCCCTTAGACTGGATCTGTCCAAACAACCCTTAACCGTTTCTTTTTATCTAACTTTCTTTCTTTTTATATTTTGAAATTGCAATTGATGAACGACTGTGAATGATCATTTTGTCACTGATCTTGCGAGAAAAGAACACGTGGACTGTGGTTACAACGTGTTTGGATTAACTTATATTTTGGGCTTTTCAACTTACTTTTTTGTTGTACCATACAACGGTATACCTGTTGCTTCTTTCATTACTAAATAGATATAGTACCCGTCAAAATATGCCGCGTTGGTTCACGATTACTAGCACACTTTATACTTATAAGCATGTGTATACATATACGGGTTACTCTCGATCTATTTGACCCATTTCTACTCTAAATATGTTCCTTTGGCCTATTTCATTGGTAACTTCTTTTTCATTTTGGCAAGAGCGATTAGCGTAGAGATTATGAAACTTTTTTTGTTGTTGCAGATAACCATGAAAGAAACTATTGGTTACAAGTTGGTCAACTGATACTTTTTAGCATGAACATATGGGTTGAAGAATCAATTTCCGAAGCCAAGAAACACACCAAAGAAGTTGTTGCTTTAAACTAAGTTGTATAACTGTATTATTCTAAATGCATACTTTCCTCCATTGTTATAAGTATGTAAACATGAGTATCTCATTTTGTCAACTTCAAGTTTCCTCAACAACACATACTAAATACGAAAATTGTCTTGGGTTATTGTTTCGTTCCAAAAAATAGTCCTTCGATTATCGTAAACATCGCGCTCCGCAGCGGAGCGCGGGTTAAAAACCTAGTTTGTATTTATAAAAAAGTAATATGTTACATTAATAACTAATAAGTTACATTAAGAAACATTTTAACCCTTTGAAGTTTGTTTTATTGTAACGTTTTTTAATTTTATTTGAATTATTATGTAATGTTTTTAGAGTTAATGAAATTTTACTTTTATTGTAAAAAGAAACTGTAAAAAAAAGATGCCGGTCGCTTTACTGTGCCTAGACGGTCGCATGTTATGTACATGAGAGAAAGTTGAGGTTGCAAAAAAAATGTAAGTCATCGGAAGTCACTACTGCGGATAGCCTTAAACAAAATAGGATAAAATTAAATTCCATTTTGTAGTGTACAAATGGTAACAAGATGTGCTTTTATTAGCAGCAAAAATGTAATTTTAACAAGTGAACAAATAGTAGTAATTTAGGGTTATAATATGGATGGGTTATTAGTACCTCTTAAAACACAAGTAATACCTTTCATGTTTTTTATTTGTTTAATTGTTTTTATTTTGATAATTTTGTTTGTATTATAAAATCGTGAAACAAAAAATATAAAATTTAACAAGTCTAAAATATTAAAATTATAAAAAGTACGGAACAGAAACTGATAAAAAACTATCTTACTTTAAATATAAAGTCAAAGGGGGTGGAAATTATAGATTGTGTATTTTTTTGTGGTCTACAATTACCCACCGTAGAAAGAAGGTCGTATGGAGACGTGCTTTAAGTGGACTAAAGATGAAGTTGGCCTACTTCTGTTGTGTACTGTGGTGTCTGAAGTAACCTCTCTTTCAATAGTGTTGGCCTACTTCTTTACCATTCATGGTAACTCTTATTAAGCAAATATAGATAGCAATCCGTGCTGGTTTCATTTGGTATATATTGAAGGAAATTTGAGTGTCAAATTAGGTACTGCAAAACAAATACTACAAGAGTGTATTTCAAGTTGAAAATAAGATTGATGATTACATGGAACAACCAAAAACCATTTTTAATTCATATTCTCCATCATATCCATATCTTAAGACATACATTAACACGCGCGTTTGAGCATAGTTTATATATTTTGGCTTTTGGTGTTCATCATGTGACAAAGATATAAATGAGTCATGCATAAAAGTGAAGTAGCTATATATGATAAGCAAGTATATAAAGATGCAAAGTTGATAATGAAAATGGTCCCCAGCCCACAATCGTCATGTTCTAATCTTAATGTATGATGCTCTTCGTGTGTTTTCTGAAAAAAATTATTATGCTTTATTGGTATATCGTGTTGTTGACTATGATAATCATTACATAGAAAAAGTATATCAACAACATGATAAGCAACAACGAAAATTCACAAAAGGTGCGAATTGACGGAAACACTTTGACCTCGGATGCTTTTTGGTACAAGCAAGTCTTTACCTCACAAGTAATAGCTCCAACAACTCTTTTGGCCCAATGGGGCACCAACTAAAGTAGGCAGGAGCTGAGACTCGAACTTTTTACATTATATCCATAAAATATCTTCAGTAAACCCATAAAATTTTTGAAGATGAATATCAACCGAGTCAAAGTTCTTTAATTTTTGGTAGCAACAACGAAAATTACAAACCTACCTTCTTATATATAATATGTCGTCAACTTAAGTGTGATCATGAATGGATACTATAATGCATAGATGCAAGATTTTACTGTTCATATAATAGTAACAAAGCTAGGTCACTAGTGGTAACCAAAAATAGAACAATATATAACAATAATAAGAAATCTTTAAACAACTAGCAAACAGACGAACTCATACAATATTTGAGATGAAGCGGAGACAACCTAACAAAAAACATGTGCCCAACAGGCCAACAAATACTTTTTCAGCGACAATTAGATCAAAACGAGAATTTTAGTAATCGCGTATAGCGACGGAGCTAATTTAAATCTTAGGTTTGCAATTTGCGTGTGTCGAAAACTGTTAGCATGTGATTATTTTCATGATTGTAATGTTTTGTAAGCTTGGCATGATAGCTATTTGTATTTTAAGTATAGTAGTATGTTTTCAAAAATTCTGGGATGACATATTGTGTGTAATTCATATAGCGCTATAAGTATTTATTGTAAATCATTTTCGTATGACTTATGCATGGCTTCTTTTGAGGTTTTTTTTTTTGGAAAGGGCTTCTTTTGAGTTTGTTGTCGCATGTTGCGGCGGAGTTTTTAGGTTTGCGCAAGTAACTTTAATAAGAGTCTTATTAATATTATAGTGTCGCTTTCGGTTATAAAATTTAACATATTCTTATATCCTTTTGTTGTCATACTATTTTTTCATAGCTTATAAAAATTATTTGTTATATAAATTATTATATATGATTCAAACTTTTATAAAATTGTACGCTTTTTACCCCTGTAGTTTCTTTGTTCTTCCATATTGATTTTTAAGATTATTAGATAGTTTAATGGTCTGTTTTGAAATATTCTTTAAAAAAATATATACAAAATTTCAATATTTTTTATAAAATCTTATATACGTCAAAACCACATCAATATTGTGCTTGTTTTATGCGGGATCCAGATATCTTCACATCGGTGTATTTTTTTCAAAGAAGTCGTTAGTCATTTGTTAGATATTTGAAGAATAAATTTGATTCCAAAAAAATTCGTAAGTATCAAGATGTACAAGGTAATTTATATAATTCAAACTTTCGTAGAATTGTACGTCTTTGACTCCCGTGGTCTCATTGCTACTTTCCTATTAAATTTTAAAGTTATTAGGTAGTTTAGAGGTGTGTTTTGAAAGTTCATTTTAAATATATATTAAAGTTCAGCATTTTTTATAAAATCGTACGTATGTCAAAAACATATAATTATTAGGCTCGTTTTCTTTATAATACAGAGGCCTTCGCAACGGTGTACTTTTTTATTAAAGAACTCGCTAAATATTTGTTACATATTTGACGAATAATTTGTTATATAAAAAGTCATAAATAGCAAAAAATACAAGGTAATTTTTCTAACTTGTTGCATAGTTTGGGCACGTTTTATAAAAAAATTTGGTTGGGTCTTTTGTTTTGGGCCGAATCGAAATGTTGTTTCGATCCGCAAATGCTATATATATTAACGAGGTGGAATCGACCCGCGCATTGCGGCAGAGCAACTTTTTTTATGCGGCGTGTATTTTTTTTAAAGTGCGATTTTCTTATTTCTAAATTTGGCATTTTTCATGTTATATGTTTGACATTATGTTATGAGGTTGTATTTTTTATCTAGCCATGTGGTTTATTTTAAAGTTATTAATTAGTTTAGGGTGTGTTTTGAAAGTTTTTTTTCTTTTCGAAAATATATATTAAACTTTAATATTTTTTATAAAATCGTATGTATGTCAAAAACATTGCAATATTAAGCTCGTTTTATTTGCAATTAGAAGATTTTTTCAGCAGTATATATTTAAGGAATGAATCGGTAGACATATGTTATATATATTGTAAATAAAATTTGCTATATAAAAAAGCGTAAATAATTGAAAGTTTAAGGTAGTCTTCGTAATTTGTCGAATAGTTTGAGGGTACGTGTTATAAATTCTTTATTTAAATTAAAGTGTTAGGCCTGAAATTCGCTGTTGGACGGTTTTTTGTGGGCCGGATGAGCCGTCCATCGTTTTTTTGTAAGCATTTGAAATGCTAATTATAAAACATACATTTAGCATTGTACAGTAGATGCTACAGTAGCTTTTGTTGGGCTCTCACTTTGGGCCAGTTTATTGGGCTTCCACTTTGGGCTGGCCTAATTGATGTTTTTTTTAAAAAAAAAACATTTTGTTGGCACAAAATAGGGAAAAAAATATTACAAAAGTACCGATTTATTCAGATAAAAAAATACTCGCGGAAACATCTTCAATACCTAATAACTTTAAAATAATCGACATGGTCACAAACGTACAAACGCCACTAAAAACCATAAGCCCAAATATATAACACATATTTACCCAAACCCTATAAAATTATATTTAAAAAAAATCTATATAGCCCAAAAAAAACAAACCTTTAAACATGAAGCCCAACACATAAGCCCATATAAAAAACAACAAACTATTAAACATGAGACCGAAAAGATAAATTCGAAAAAAAAAATTAACGCCCCGCAACAACGCGCGGGACACAAAATCATAATAAGGAAAAAAACAAACTATTAAACATGATACCGAAAAAATAAACCCGCACTATTAAACATGAGACCAAAAAAATAAACCCGCACAAAATAATACAATTAAAAAAATATCATGCTAGTAACGCGCAATTTTGACATTTATCGCACACGTTAATCCTACTAAAAATTTATATTAAAAAAAACCCTGTTTTAGCCGCAAAAAAAAAACCATTAAACATGATGGCCAACACATCAAACCCATTTTAACGAGAAAAAAGAAACTAACTACTAAACATGAGACGAAAAAAACTTCACCCGTCTACAAAAAAATGTAATTGTCCAAGCATCAACCGCTTTGCGAAAAATATACGCCCACGCAGCAAAAGAGGCGGGTAATCTTGCTTGATTGTTTATATTACGATTATCGCGACAAATGGCCCTATGCCTTGACCAGTTGACCCTAATCATTTGAAAACGGCCTAAGCAGTTTTAAACACTTCACAAAAGACTCGTTTGACTAAAGTCTTAGCCCTATGCCCAATTCCATGAAGGCAAAATTGTTATCTGTCCAAAACGATGTGGGGTGGTACTTTCGGCGCGTTGCTGGCGGGGACTAATTGGTAACTGTCGCGTGTTTTGTTTAAATCGGGTTACCTCATTCAGTATTAGCTAAATATCAATGTATTATGAGAAACAAAACATTAGTCCACTTCTCAATATATGCTTCAACCATTTTGCTGCACTTCTCCCAGGACATTATGCAATTCATTCTTTCTAATGGACGACTGATGGCTATCCTTGTTGTAGCTTACTGGATATTTTTGGACTCGTTCCTATTTGTGTTCTAAGTAAGGAGCTCGAATAAAAAGAAACGGTAACTGATGTATTGGAACTGATTGTTTATAGGGTTGTTTCGACTAAGGGGCTGTTTGGACACACGTAAATTAATTTGGAGATAGATGAATTTGTAGCTTAAGTAATAAATACACGTTCCAATCGTAGCGTTGATCTGCCGTTCGAGCTTGATATGTTGTTCCACTCGTGAATGACACTGCAGCTTGTCCCTTTGAAAAGAATTTCCCAGGCTGAAGCCCTGTGGTAGACAACACATCAACATGTCATAACTCGACCAATTCATGCTTATTCCGGAACTGACACTTTGCCAATACATGATAAACGCAGAAAAAAAAACATACGCCACACCTAGCCACGCCACAAACAGTTGGTGCGTTGGTTTATCGGATTGTTATTATCACGCTCTCGAGCAGCCAAAAACTGTATTGAGAATATACTATTCGTGTGATATTCAAATCATGTTCATGTTTTACACGCTATTTCTAGTAAACAGTGTTATAGCATTCTTTTTTAAATTAGACATTTGAGAAGGTCAAATCATATTTGAACAGATCGTATGGCTGTTTAAAAAATTACACGTAACCTTTGAATAGAAATGGCAATTGGGTCCGCGCTATAGAAGTCTTAATTGAGGTTTTTACGTTTGGAAAAAACTTCCAATAGCGCCTCACAAATTTGACAAAAAGTATATGTAAAACAAATAAGTGTTAACACGCCATATGTATGCAAACACGAATTTATGACATGATTAATGATTCGGGCAATAGTAAAATTTCAAATCACCGTTTATATTTCCATATATCTTCTTTGAAACCATCACATGGGGTAAAGGCAACAATACCGCTTGTTCCATGTTGTATATATTGGAAGTCTTATTTCCCATTTTGTCATCCTCAAATTAATCTTGATATCGCTGACAAATAAAGGATATACAGAGCAAAGTGAGCTTCAAGGGCAAGAATACATATAAATCAACAAACAGTGAACGCCGATAACTCATATGCAGAAGACAACCATTCATCTGATGTTTACCATATACATGTCACTACGAATATGTTATTCAGTTGGCCTATATGTTCTTTCAAATTTTACCTAACTCTTTTGGTCTTGGCATTAACCTATTTGGATCTTTTGTTTACTATAAGGTCGATAAGTGATTGCATCTGGTATGTATGTGTACTACTACACACAGGAGCAACAACTTACAGTTCATAACTCTTGTTAAATACAATCATTTCAGAAGATAGTATACCTTTATCTCATTTACAGCATGTTTCCAATCTGTTCACATATATAACCTGTGTATAAGAAAAGATAATAGTTTTGCATTAACTAATCATTGCTAAATCAAAGTACAAATGTACCAAAACAGATATTGGATAAATGTGCTTTACCTGCGTAGATTCTAATAATGGTGCCGCAAAAAAAAGTCCTTTGGAGCCGGTTTCCCCATTTTGCTTTATCATATCGTTACTGAAAAGCTAAACATAGATGCTGGTATATCATACTACTTTAAGATAAAACTGAAGGCAAAGACTGCTCAAGCTTGTTTATAGATTGTCAAATAGTTTATTTATACTATCACCTTAATGTCTGGAATCGCGGGCATAGCTGGCAGGCCGTGGCCAGGTCGCCGTGTCGTCCCACCAGCAGACATATGGCCAGCTCAGTTCGCAATGCCGACCCACGGGACGTCAATACTATGTCAGTTGTCCCCGGCGTATGAAATACCTCATTAATTATATCATGCAACGTGTTTCATTGTTCATTAAACCCTCGCCAAACAATGAAAATCAAAAATTAATAACTAAGAATATAACAATCATTTTGACAACGAACATGTGTTTTCAATTTAAAGTGTATGTAGATAAAAAGCTGAAAACAAAATCCCCGAGGAATCCCAATACCTATTTTCTTATATAACTTAAATTCTCTACTTAAATAAACCATATGCAGTTTCCCCTAACATTGCAAGTAATCCATACATCTCCTAATTAAAAAAGACGTAAACGCGAATGACAAAAAACCACCTCAAAAGTTGACCTGTACTGAAATTCAACTATAACTAAAGGACATATCTCTTTGATTTCTCTAAGCTAACTTTTTAAAAATAAACCGTAAACTCCCAAAAAATTAGACACTAACTCCTAGGTTGATTTGATATATATTGAACAATAAACACTCAGTACCCCATATAAAATATCTTAACTGTCATTAATAAAAAAAGATAGAACTTTACATCAAGGATATTTTTTAAATCATTACTAAAATAAATAGATGCAATACCTTACATTGAGGGCGTGTTATATTATTCAGTATTCTCATACAGTTTTTGGCTTCTATGAATATTTAGATGTTCCCAATTGAGTGCGGGTTACTTGAAATTCGATCGCGGGAAAATTGGGTGGCGGGTGGAAAATGGGAGCTTGGCTCAATTATCTCCGGTCTAGAACTCTGTAGAAATGATTAGCATTATTTTTGGATTGGAAAAAATGATGGCTCTAGAATTTGGTGAAAATGTGGAATACTGGTAATGAGGTTTGAGTTGTATTATTGTAGATGATGTTTAAGCCGAGAACAAAAAAGGCCCAAGTGGGTTATAACATTTTTTGGGGCAAAGAAAATAGGCCACAATTAGGCCACCTCAAAAACGACATACTAAGTTGCCGTTTTTGTAACGGTAAATAGGATATATCATAATGAAATTATAAAACTAAATTAAGTAGCCCATACTCAGTAGCCCATACTCAGTAGCCCAAAGCAAAAGCCCGGGTAGCAGTTTCTCGTGCTACAAATGAAATGCCAGTTGCTCTTAATTGTCTGGAAATAAACTTTTTGCATTCAAGGTAAGGTTTCATAGATAAATATACATTAATTAATAAGAAATACTATTTTATATGGTACAATCACAAAAACGGTTGGAGTTTGGTTCGTTGTAAAAACTTTCTGTTACAACATTATTAGCAGAAATTATTGTTTTGAATTTGGGACGAGTGAAAAGCATGTGTGATAGATAGATTGGTTAAATTATGAATTGGAGAAGAGCTTATTTACACAAATAGACCCCAAATTTTTAATGGCTGATAACTGTTGCAATGATGAACTCAGGTGGCTACACAATTAATATCTAAACTAGACATGAATATGTAAATATGGATTTTTCTAACTTGTGTCTTATGGCACATATTAAAAAAGGCCCCATTAACTGTGTGTCACATTCTGAAAGGTCGGTCATTGGTTGTGAGGTCTGATATTGAAGAATAACGAGGACTAATCAACGACTGCTGACAAAATGACACACAGATTGTGAGACCCTCTTTAACTTGTGCCCATGAAACATAAGTTAAAAAAACCCATTTAGTATATTTTCTATTGTCTTGTCTAAAAAATACTGGAGTAATATAAATGTGTTATACTTTTCAACAAAATGTCACCTAGAAGAGAAATGAAATGTGTTGGTCGTATGGGTGGTTCAACTTCTCAACTTCAACAAAACTTCCCACTCCTTAGTTGCCACCCACTCTTCATTCTCAACCTTCATCTTCAACGTATATTTTTATTTTATTATTCCTTTCACCAAATACATTATAAATCTTAACTAAATTGAAAAGTTGTCTTAATACTATATGTTCAAAAAGTAAGATACTGCAACAGATTTGATTACTCATATATGCATTTCTGGTGCAAGAATTTCGGTTGAAGTCCCTATTGCATCGTCAAATGTCCGCGAACAATGTTTATGAAAATGTTTGTGTTTTGAGGATATTTGCAATACTTTTTATTAGCAGTAAAGGTATCATATTGCACAAGAGCCTTTTGAGTCCTAAATAAACTTATACTTCCTATTTACGAAAGAAGGATGTCTTGAGAGGCAAGGAAAGAAATGTTTAGTTTCATTAAGGATATCGTAAGAGTACTAATATATATACCTTACGTTTTTCTTTCTACTTATCCTGTTATCAATATAAAAATGGCATGTCAAAGTAAGTACATAATATAAGAGGATATATCATCATTTTCTTATATACCCATAGACACAGAGAAAAATACAGATATAAAATAGGAAAAGGTTGTTAAAAAAATATAGGATAAGGAAAAAGACACACTATATAATCTTTTCCAGAACAAAACTACATTATATCATAATTAATTGGGTTACACAGAATAAAAAAAACTGTATGGATATTAAATCATAAAGACAAAAGTTGTTGCTTTTGTTTTGTGTATGTTTTGCTGTTTGCTATAGTTCTTGCATCCACGTTTGGATTGTTGGGTCAAACTATAATTAGGCTTATGTTATTTGTACCCCCCCTAAAAAGCCATCCGTACCCACTCATGTTTTTTTCGGTTTTTTTCACTTTTTTTTATTTATTTTTATTTTTATAATTTTGTATATGTTATAAAACTGTGATACGGAAAATACGGACTGAAAATTATAAAGTTTAACAAGTCAAAAGCATGAAACTGTCAAAAAATACGGAACAGAGCCTGAAATAAAACTGCGTTATACTGCAAAAAAAGGGTACAAAAGAATTAAAACTGTGAGATTTGATCATTAGGACTTGAAAACCTTTTTTCCAAATGATCATTCAGTTTTCTTATTTGTTGGAAAATTTAGAAATTTACTTGTTCAGAAAAAGAATATCATTTACATAAGCTAATACAATAGTCGTATCTTAATTTGGTCAGGTTTTTCACACTATAAAAAAAAATTGTCATCCGATGGCACATAGAAAAAGTGTCACGGAATGTCAAAAAAAGTGTCACCAAAAGAATAAAAAGGGTCACTAAAATTTTTATGTGCATCTCCCACACTAAAAAAGTATAACTAAAAGTTCAAGTAGGTAAACCCATCTAGAGTGACACAAAAAAGGGTGAGTATATACTTTTTGCCTTCCATGACATGTATGTAAAAAGTGTCATTAAATTTCAAAATTTAATGCTATTGCTCACATTTAAAAAAAATTGTCATTAACTGGTTAGATATAATGACTTTTTTTGTCTCATTATACTCTCTGTCACTAAATATCTGTTTTCTTTTAGTCTCATATACAAGCACTATTTTGATATCTAACCAGTTGAATACTTTTGTTCCGAGATTTATTGGTTACCAAATGTATATTCTTGTATTAACTGTAGTAATTAGCAAATAGTTTTACGCTTCTTAACAAACTAACTAATTAATTAGTTAACGATGATTTCATTAAAATAACCTCTCTAGCAAAGAGTTAGAAGAGAAATTACAAAGGCTTTATAAGCTAAGAGTTCCAACAATTAACTTTACGACCTCTACTTTTAAGTCAAGAAAAAGAAAACAAACGTATTGAATCAAAAATATCAATTTTCCTCATTGAATTAGAAGAAAAAGTAACGCTATTACGATACCGCCATAAACACCAAACCAAAGCCATTGTTATGACATACACTCAATCTTTCTCACTTTTAGAAGCTCTCCAATCTTCGAACCAGTGAGACCAATCGAACCAAGAAGAAGATGATGGCATATCAATGTCGGTCCATACAGGAACCAAACGCCAACTCACAACCAAAGAAAACATGGTCAACTGATTCCATACCAATGTTACATATCGGGCATTCAATGGAAGGAATCTCGAGGCCCCTCAACGATAAGTTTAACCGAGTAGGAAGTCTATCCAAGATAAGACACCAAATAAAAATATTTACCTTTCGGGGTAACACTTTCGACCATGTCGTGAAAGGGGAAGATGAAGGCAATATGCAAGCATCAATGTGAGTTCTAGTCACATGTACTGTGAAAGTACCACCAATCTTCAAACTCCATCTCTACGAGTCAGGTCTATCCGAAAATTGAACTTGCCCTAATTCCGAAACCAATAAAGCTAAAGCAGCTTCATTACGCGAACCCATGACTTGTCTCTTCCAATTCCAAACCCATGCATCGTTAAATCTACGATCCGAAAGCAAACAATCCACATTTACATCTAAATGGCACAATCTATTAAACCTTGACATCAAAGGACCATTACCATTTCAATTATCCTTCCAAAAGCGAATAGAGGAACCATTGCCCACCTTACGACACAAAGTATTTATCGGAAGAATATTGCGTTCATGAAGCATAGCATATGACGAAATAATAGAAGACCAAACACCATTGCAATTACACACTTTTAAATCAAGACCCGTTTCCCTTCCATGAATAACTTTAATCACCCGAGCCTATAAAGAATCTGGATTATTGATGAATCTCCATCTTTATTTTTGAACAAGAGCGAGATTAAACGCTTTTAAACTCCCAATTCTCAGCCCACCTTTATCAAAAGAGGCCAGAACATCCTCCCATTTAAACCACGACGCCATCTTATTATTTCCTCCCCACCACTGACTTTATCCCCCCTAGAAAAAAGAAGCCCGCATAGCTTCAAGCGAATTAAGGACAAAATCTGGGCATTTAAAGATAGACATATAATATATCCCAAAGCTTCCTAAAACCGATTTTATGAGAGTTAAATGACCCCCAATAAATAAAGTGTTAGCTTTCCACATCGATAACTTAGCCCGAAACCTATCTATCAAAGGCTGCCAATTGGCAGTCAAGTGCATATTCGCTTCAATAGGTACCATAGACACAGAGAAAAATACAGATATAAAATAGGAAAAGGTTGTTAAAAAAATATAGGAAAAGGAAAAAGACACACACACGATGTTAAAATTGGTTGCACATAAAATACACTATATAATCTTTTCCAGAACAAAACTACATTATATCATAATTAATTGGGTTACACAGAATAAAAAAAACTGTATATATTAAATCATAAAGACAAAAGTTGTTGCTTTTGTTTTGTGTGTGTTTGGCTGTTTGCTATAGTTCTTGCATCCACGTTTGGATTGTTGGGTCAAACTATAATTATTGAACGAGTGACAATACTTTTAATCAAATTTGCGTGAGATTTGATCATTAGGACTTGAAAACCTTTTTTTCAAATCATCATTCAGTTTTCTTATTTGTTGGAAAACTTAGAAATTTAAGGTGTGTTTAGTTGGAGAAACTTCCATCGACGCCATTTGCTTCCGGAACCTAGACTTAGTAACATGTGATCAAGAAACTTCCAACTTACGGTGTCATAAGCTTTTTCAAAATCTACTTTAAACAACATTAGATTCTTCTTCTTATATCACGATATAAGCTCGGTAAGCATAATATGCCCGTCAAGAACTTGCCTTCCCAATATAAAAGTTGTTATATGTCATGTTTTCATTTGTTATCATACGAAAGTGATAGAGTATAGAGGAGAGGAAGCTAGAGAGTATTTTTACACATGTTTAATTTTCATTAACAAAGGAAAAAAAGAAGGGAGGTTGAGGAAAGGATTACAAAAATGACCAACACTAAATACCTCTAACTAAGCGGTATTTATGAAACGCCCATTTCCCGACTTAAAATTAGACCAAGAATTAAAAACTTTGCGGAAAGGTATGACCGGGAGTGACCTTGTGTCATTCCTTAATGAACTGATCAAAATACATAACCATTTGACCATTGAAAGTATCATTAATATAAAATAGACTTAATTATCTTTCCAACAATATAAAGAACACATTCTAACTCCTTACGGTTTGGTTTTTACAACAAAAACAAAATCGACAAACTAAAGACTCATTTTACCAGGCAGCAAAACCATCATGCCGGCCGGCAAAGGAGAAGTCGGGAGGCAAAACCATCCCGCCGGGCGACTTCTTTCGCATAGGCACTCAAAAACACATTTTGACACTTTATTACGGAAAATTAACTTCTTAAACTCAACAATAAACGAAACTTCAATTCATTTAAACATTATAAACCTTCATTTCCATAACCAAATGTGGTTTAAATAATCCAAAAACATATACTTTACAGGGTTACCAAACACCCTGTTTTGACCCATTTACACACACTACCATTTTAACAAACACTTAACAACTTACATGACCATTTGTTTACATATAAGACTTGTACATAATACTTCAAAACAACATTTAAACACATTTACTTCGACTCGGGGGTTCAACTAAGATTGAGCTCGGCATACTACATTATGCTTACAAATTATAAGTAATTACACCTTCCAACCCGTGCTCAGTCTTAAGCCTTTACCTTCTTCACATAGAACCTACAAAACATTAAACATCTAAACCGTAAGCATGAGGCTTAGTAAGTAAACGGTAATAACATGATATTATACATCAATCGTCACATAAGCATTAATCTCATCCATCATTAAACCATAAGACTACTTTCACCAAACCTATCACATTACACATTAAACACATTACATCATATTATACAAATCATACATACCTCAAATAGGTTAAATTAGTCTTAACCACAACCTTGGTTAGTTTTGCCAAACTAACATCTATCTATTCTTAGTCCAAGCTTTCTAACCAATATTTCTTAAACCTCCAACACATCATTCACATAACACATATATGATAAAAATCATATAATAGCACATTATAACTGGTTTACTAACCTTGAATCCAAGCTAAGTTTATCAAGAACATCATTATCATCATCCTCGCTTGCTTCCTAAGCCAAAATAATCATAAACTATAAACATCTTAAACACATAATTGGAGCACTATAATAATGGTTTATACAACCATTAGCTTATCTTTCAACACCTTTAATCATCATATGCTTATATCTTGATCATATTATTAAAACCCCCAAAATTACTAACTTTAATCAATATAACTTTACCCATAATTACTATAACCTTATCACTTTACTTTAAAACACTTTTACCCAAAACCTCCAAATTATGTACATAAAACCTAACTCATAAATTACCAATTCAACTCAATAGAAGGTTACTTACTTGTGAAGGATCATCATTGAGGATTAACTAATTGATTGGGACCTTAATCTCTTCATAATTGATCATTAATTAGCCTTGTGTTCTTCCCTCCTATTTTCTTTTTCTTGGGTCGACACAGACAAAACACCAACACACTAGAATACTAGAACTATTTAGAAACCTGGGAATTTCAAGATATTTGTTAGGTACTACTTTGGCCATATGGCAATCTAGGTCTCTTAAGTTCTTTTTTTCCATATTTGGCCACATTAACTTATATAGATAAATACCACTTAACAACTTTATTCCTTCAAGTCATATTCTTCCTATTTGAGACACATGATATTTTCTAAAACCATTTACATAATATTTGTAACACTCCAAAAATATGTCGTAGCGGAATGGTAACCAGGGGCATTACTTCCTAGTTGAGACACATGATATTTTCTAAAACCATTTACATAATATTTGTAACACCCCCAAAATGAGTCGTTTGAAAAGTAACCTCGTTGATTTGATTGAAATAATTAAGTTATAACATTTGTCCTAATAATTTGCATCAAAATGAAGACTTAAATTAGTACAACGAGGAATGATAGTTTGTAAGCATAAGGAAATCCATGAATGCATTCTTGAAAAGTTTAGACTCCAATGCACATTAAGTACGTCAAGCAGCTTATTCACCTGAGAAATACATGCTTAAAAATGTCAACATAAAGTTGGTGAGTTCATAGGTTTATGTATGTATAAATGTAGGACCGCAAGAGTTTAATGTGTGAAATAATGTATCTCATACAAAATCACTAAATGTAATTACGATTGCACTAAGCTCATGACACTGAAGCTACAACTATGTATGTGTGCATATTTATGCAATAATGTACCCGTGTTGATGTTCAACCCGCAACAATTAAAATCCGATTTGGTATACGTCTGTTAGTTCAGTCGTCCGAAGCTAGTAAGCATGACTTACCCGAACATGGATGTTGATCCCAAATAGATCTACTTATAATACACGCGCTTACTCTAAGAAATTAATAGTTCATGATACTAGGCATAATGAGTTATCGCTACTTAGGCAACTCGTAATATGTTTAAAAGAGTACTTGCGTCCAAATATAAAACAAAGCATGTATATCACCTCGAGGTTTGTAAAGTATTGTTAAACAAGTAAAGTTGGGCTATAAACTCACCTCAATTGACGGAATTGATTTATAAATAAATCAACTAGGAATGTCGTCGAAAAGGACCGGTATGCAACATATTTAATTATAGGTCGATCTAAAATAACGCATGAAAATATAGAACAATGCACTATATTTTATCTTGTATATCACCATCTAATAGTTTTAGACTTAGCTTATAAATCAAAATAATGATTTCGTTAAGCTTACTACTTTTATTATTTTTACAATGACAATATATATATAATCTAGTTAATTTATAAAATAATATATATAAAGTTTAAAACGCGTATAAATATTATATAAGTGATGCAATAATATTTTCTAAGGTTTTTATAGTCTAAACGGACCCGAAAACATCCGAAAACCTAATTTTACTATTCATGTCAGGAACATACATTTGCAAATAGTATGCAGAAATTTTCATGTCATTGTCTGAATAAAAGTCCAAGTTTGATTAAGAATATCTCTTCCGTGTTAGTGCAAATATTACGATATTTAATCTATACGATCTCTTTATGCTTTGATGATGACAAACATGAAACTTATAATACATAACGTAAAGTGCGCAAGTTACTCATAATCACAAATCATCAATGCATACACGTATCAACATCTCTCGACGTCTCAAGTATGCATCAAGAAGGACATTGGTTTACACCCGAGGTAAATCACATAAGGTATGTACAAACAATATTAAACTTGTAGGATGATCAAAGAAATAAGTTTTTGTCTTAAACTTTATATTTTTATAAATACAACAAAAATTATTTAGACAAATTATTTTTGAATTATAAAGAAATGTTTTATTTGGTAATTATTTTGAATTTCAAAATCTGGTCATTTTCCCCCTAAAACAAGTCATACTTTCACCAGATTTTACCTTCACCACAAAAAGACAAAAACAAGAGCGTCTGTCAGGGTGGTCCCATAAATATGGCGGTCCCCCCAGCGGCCCCCTAATATATCTGGGGCCCGTCGATGTCAGAAGGGCAGTTTTCAGGTCCTATAAATAGTGGGTCACTTTCAACTATTTTTACAACCTCTGGCATAAAATTTTTCATTTCTTTCTCTATCTAGATCTCACTAAATCTCTCTAAATTCTTTGATCATTAAACTTGTTTAATCTTGTTTAAATGTGATCTCATGCCCTCCCGTCTTCCATTGGAAACGCGCCAGTTCGAGCGTGGTATAGTCAAGAGATGCAAGGGTCATATATACCGATTCCCAGTTTCCGAACTCGGGTTCCGTCTGGATGCCTAACTAACGTTTTTCTCTATAGACGCTCAATCAACCCCCCTATCACCACCGATTTCCCGTCTCCTCCAGTAACTTCTCCCCCACTATCTACCACCCCAGTTCATTACCCTCTGTTGCCAACCCCAATCGCTCCAAATCCCCGCGAAAGTTCTTGGTATCGTACCGTATTAAAATACTCGGCGCTACGTCCAAACAAAGGATTACGAACCTCGTATACCCACAGCCCAATGCGTTAAATTATTCCTGTGAAGTGTGTATCTAAGAAATAAGTTCCTTCAGCCACTTATACCCTCCTTCCCAATGCTTTCCAATTTAACCACAGCATGTCTGCTACCTTTCCCACAGCCCCGTTCACCACCCCCCTTTTTCCCCACCTCTCCAGCTCATGCATATTCCTTCCTATTCCCCTTTTCATTGATCACATACCCGTCCTGTCACGTCACTGATGAAACAAGTCCCCGTGGATTTTTCCGGTCGCTCATGTATTCCTCCAGCCCTCAATCCCCTATACTCCCCAATGACCACTAGTGCTTGCCGTTTGCCCGCAACCCCCCTCCTTCTTCCCTCCCCACCTTCCCATCTCCCCACGTACTCCACCTCGAGCTGCACTCCCACCTCCGTTGCCCTCATTATCCTTATCGTCCCTTCAACGTTCCCACCGTCGTTCCACCGACATCTCGTGCTTTACCCCACTTATTCCGGCTTCACGTCCCATTCAGGTTTCCTGACAGGACTTATTTTCAGCTCCTATAAATAGTGTGGCCCACCTTTCCAACTATTTTTACAAATCTTTCTCGCATGATTTTCTCTCAGTTTTTCTCTCTTATGATCTCTTAAATCTCTCTAAATCTTTGTTCATTTACTTGTTTATCTTATTTAATGTGATCCAATCTTCTACTCTTTCCTTCTTCCCTCAAGTGCAAGAGAAGAACTTCGGTCATCTTCAAGATCCGAAGTTATGTAGTCTAGTTAGTCCATTTGTAACATTTGTTACATATAGATCGTGTTCATGTATTCCATCTTTAGTATTGTGTAGATCCAAAATGATTGTTGTATATATTTGGATGGGTTTTTATGGTTTGGTTAGTATTTTAGTCCTTAAAATACATTGGTGAAGTGATAGATTGGTTCTAGCTAAGATTAGGACTCGACATTTAGCTTAGTGTCAGAAAATAATGTAAGCGACGTGGTTTATGTGTTTAGGCCATAAAATACAAGGTTTGTTATGTTGGGCCATAAAACATAACGGGTTTGGTTGTACCCGAAGAAGAACTCGACATCTAGCTTAGTGTCGGAAAATAATGTAAGCTTTGGTATATGGTTTCTTGCAGAAAGGTGGCTTGTTGATTAGTGATGTTAATCTAGAGTTGGATTAATAGAGGAGTGGAAGTTAGGGCGAAGAGGAGCTTCATGATTCCGAACCACTATTATTACATTATGTCGGTTTGCATTTTCTTTTACCCTTTACTTTACTTATTTATTTAAATTATATACGCTTTAATCTTTATACTTGCATTGTCACTCATGATTGTGTGGATTGGGTGTGTATATCATGTTAGTTATAAGTTATGTAGCTCTTTGTTGCTAACTATTGTGTGGGTGGTTAGTTTGTTAGAATTTGATTTAGCTATTGTAACCTATGATTGTCACTCTCATTATTGCTGTCATACTTGATTGGTGATTTGATACAAATGATCTAGTGCAATACCCTTCTAGAGGAGGTTGATTAATGTGCTTAAATTTCACATATCTTTTACCTCTAAAAACGAGCTTTAATGACCTAAAAACAGACAAATACTGCCAAATATATGTTTGTTTTGCATTTGTATTGTGCATGAAGTGGATATTCAACAAAAAGACAGGAAACCAAGCAAAAATGACAATAAACTGAGCATGGAATGGAAAAGATGTGCATAATCAAGGCCAAGTCCATAAAATACCAAAGTCAAGTCAATACAGATGAATCAGCAAGTCAAAACCGGAAGCCGGAACTGAAGAATACTATTGGATGCTATCTTAACCATTCTGAATGGGCAGGAAAGCCCAACAGTTATAATGATGAAGACTGTGAAGACCAAATGGGCCCTCAATCAATTACAAAACAGACCATGTGTGTGCAATTGACAAAGATGTTGAAGATTGAAGGCCCTATCATTAGCCCAGTTCCTGCCAATCTCTGCCATTGTACACACAAAAAGCCCAATAACCCAAGCCTAAAACCTTATTTGCGCCCAGACAAAATTAATTGGCCCAATACAAGCCCCACACCAATTGGGCCCAATACAAAAAACCCAAGCCCTACAAAAGGCCCAATAATCCATTTTTTTTAAAACTTCTAGGGGCTAATAATTGCTAATTTTGAAAGTTGTTTTATAAAAAGAAAAATGGTTTTAATTAAAAACACAAGGTGCTTGACTGAATGAAATGCAACTTTCAAATCCCCTTTTATTATTTAGTAATAATACTGCAGGGACATTTTTTTGAAACATTGCCAAAAAACTTCTTTGTTTTCTTTTGTTATAAAACTAGAGGGGCCAAATTGGTCACTTTTCAAACTTTTGTTATAACTAAAATCGGCTTAAAAAGAAATGAAAAGAGAAGAAAAGATGAGGGGTCAAAAGTGCATCTTTTCCAAGGTTTTCTTTTAAACCTGCAACCAACCATCGTACCCGCCAAAATCAAACCGCCCTTTCCCATGGTTTTTCTTCCCAAACCACCTCCCAAGTACCACCACCAGCTCACCCCTACCCATTCCCACCTCCCCAATACCCCTATATCCCTTTCCAGTTCAACATACACAAAAACCCGAAAACCTTCAATGGTGAGATGGTGTGCAAGAATAATGGAGGGCTAGGATTGCTTGGATTACTTTCTACTCTTACAACAAACACATCCCAAGACAAAGAAGAGCTTTGAGACTTCTATAAAAGAGAAGAGATCAAGACTTTTATAAAAATCCCGTTTTTACTTTTCTTAGTTTAAAATTTAATTAAGCTTGCTTGATAATCATTGTACTCAGTTTCTTTTTAAGTTTTTATTGTAATAATTTCGTAGTTTTAACTTAAGTTATAGTTGTTGTTTGTGAAGTTGCATTTGTCGAAATTTGAAATATAAATTAAGCTGTTTAATTCTGTTTAAATTGATTAAACATGTGTTAAAAGTTATAAAAGTTCACTTGTAATCACTTTTCTTAGCCTTATTTCACCAAAAATCAGTTAAAAAATCGATTTTTATATAAATAAGGGGGTGTTTGGTTTAGTCTGAAAATGGGTCATGTGGGGTTTGTGATGGGTTGTAACCACTCAGCCAACTTTGGCTGAGTGTGTGAGGTTTATTAAGCCTCTTAAATCACCACTTTTAGTTTTAAAATCAATTTTTAAGTGTTTTCTATATTCTGTCAAATTTTGAATAAGCTAAATTGAGCTTAAGTGCTCAAGCTGCTTATGCAGCTTAAGCACACTATTGTTGTGCTTATTATTGTTGTTTCTAGCCAATTTGCCAACCACTTGTTCTGTCCCTTTTTACTTTGACAACATAAGTCAAAAATTTGGCTTTGCCTTTTTTTAAGAACCCTCATTCTTAAGCCCTAATATCAGCATGTGTAAGTCCACCTTATTAGCTTAAATTTTGAATATAAGTTCATTTACATGCTCTTTTTATCTGTTTGTGATTGATTTTGGTTAATATGCACTTGAGAGCTTATTGCATAAGCTCACAAAAAGGACCACTAGACATGTTGGATTTTGTTTACATGGTTGCTGAGCACCTAGTTTCAGCACTCCTTATGTAGCTGTTTTGTATTTAAGCTCTAGGATTTTTGAGATTTTATATTTAGCTTTGTAGTAGCTTTAAGTGCCCAAACATCTTTTAGCTTTATCTCCCCTTTAGATTAGCTTAAATTAGGATTAAAGTCGCCATTTTTCTGTTTTATAATAATGATTGTTAACATTAGCTTAAGTTATTCAAGCTTATTTTTTAGGGACTTATTAGATTCCCTTTTAGCTTTATTAGAGACTCCCCTCTCCCTATTTATCTGTCCCCCATAGATTTTAGCTTATTTTGTTAGCTTAAGCTCAAAGAAAAAAGCAAATAAGCTTTTAAGCTTATTAACATTCTGTCAGCCCATTAAGCTCATGTTTTTGGCTTATTTAGACCCTTTCAGCTTATGTGCCTTTTATGAAAAACAATGCTCCATCATGCCTTAACTACATTGCTTTTATAGCTTTTTGATAATAAGCTGTTTGGACTATCTTTGTAATCGGGGTCCACTTCAGGGACCATTAGTGTAAATTTCCCTTTTATAGTTATAATTGTTAGTCCCCCTTGTCAGTTTGTTGTTTCCCAGTTAGTCCTTGTGTCCTTTCACTGTTAGTCCTTTTGTTTTAACAACAGTTAGCTTTAGTTAGTTTATTTAATTTAATTAATATAAATTAGGTTTAATTTTAATTAGTTTAATTACTTTTAATTTAAACAGTAAAATTTGGGCATTTTTATATTTTTTTTTGATTTGTTGACTTTTTTCTTTATTTAAATTTCATTTTTTCAGCATTTTTTATAACTTGTATTTTTTGTCTTTTTTTATTTTCTTAGTTTTAATTTGTTATTAATCTTTATATATGCATAATAAATACCAAAAAATTGAATATAAAAAAATATTTTTCTTTTTTACAAAATTTTCTTTTGTCATTTAGTGTCTAGGAAAAATATAAAATTTAGTATAGGCTTAATTTTTCTTAAATTTCAGTCTTAGACCCGTTTTACCGGGTGCATTTTACCGTTTCTTTTCGTTTAGCCTTCAAACGACCTCCGTTTTAGTTCTAGTTTTCTTTATTTTTCAAATTAAGTTAATTAGAATTTAATTTTGATTTTTAATTTAATTTAGCATTTATTTTCTTAAGTTTTAGTATTTAGGTTTCCCGATACTGAATTCTGTTCCCCGTATTTAAGTATAAATTTAATTCTAGGATTCACTTTAAAACTAATTTTGTTTTCCCGTAGTTTTTAAGTTCCCCATGTCCTATATTGTTTACCGTAGATTAAATTAAGTTTTATTTTAATTAATTTTAGTTGTTAATTATTATCATTGTTTCCATCATTATTCTCCATATTCATTTTCTCATTCAAACGGTTACTTTCTAATTGCAGCCTCTCGTTGGGGTCTTATAGACCCGGGAATATCTCTTCCGGAATCTTTTTATTATTGATTCTATCTTGTGTATTTTATCCTTTTGTGGAATTTGACCTTTTGCCTTGGTCAAGGGCGTTCGGTCAGGATCTGTATTAGGGTTGCTATATAAGTGTGTACTATATCACGAATCAATTTTTGGCGCCGTTGTGCCGGGAGGATTTTGCTAACGATTGTTATTCCAACTTTGACCTGAACTTGTCTTATTTATTTAAATTATATAGTAAAAAAAAAAAAAAAAAAAAACACAAAAATATTTTTCTTTTCTTTTTATTAATACATATCATATAAAAATTAAAAAACCAAAAAAAAATCAAAAATATAAAAAAATTGTCCATAAAAAATTAAAATTCACTAATTGGTAAAATACCAAAATATAATATTCTCCACTGAGGTATTATCATTATAAGTTCTGGTGACACTCTGATGTTCCCTAATCGAACAAGATTTAAATCTTGCCTTTCTGTGTCAATTAGGATATACGGGTCACCTCATTTGTTTGACAAACTATTATAGTGGGTGTATAAAGGAGGGTTGTTCATAGGAACTCGAACCGAAGGAGAAATAAAGCTTCGCGCTATGCCTACTCCTCCGCCACATGTGCGTTTTTTATTCTCCGAGAGCTAAGTGTAAGTAAGATCGATTATTTGGCTTAAGTTGTCTATTCTTGTCCGTTTTTTAAAATAGACTGTGATATATATTTTAAATTCAAAAATATCTCAAAAACTATTAGTCGTTAAATTTTTCTTTTTAAATGTATATTTTGTGGCATGCGCACTCGAATCTCAGTCCCTGCTGAGCAGAGTCTCCACCAGAAGAACCGCCAGTTTTTATCCGAACCTCTTCGTATAGTGCATACCCTTTCAGAAGATCCTCAAGTTGGAGCCACAATGGCAGACACTCGTAACCCTATGCTCAATTGCTCCAAGCACCCACAGAGGGGTTCGAGGAGCATTCCTTATTCCATGAAAAATTGTGTGCAAATACAATTTCGTAACTGAGCATGGGTTTACCTATCTTGTCAAGAACATACACAGTTCTTGGGTCATGACAAAACAAGTCCCACATGCTCATATACTGTTACTTTCAACAAGATCACCTTCCCTACAATGAGGGTCCCATGTTTCCAATTGCTTCGATTATGCTTATGCTTTTTCCTTTCTCCTTTCGAGGGAGCAGCCAGATTATGGTTGTTGTGGGTCCTGATCCTTGTTTTATATTTATAGATGTCTATGTCTATCTATATATAATAAGGTGTAAGTTCGCGCAAGTCAACGAATCTTCGCAATGAGATCACCAGATTTCAGCAAAGGTTCGATGAATCGTTTTATGAGGCTTGGGATCGTTTCAATGATCTACTTAGGGCATGTCCAAGGTTCGTCAAACACGAGCTAAGGTAGTTGTTGCCAAGGTAAGTACGAACTCTTCAACCCAAGCTATTTCATCTGATGTTGCTGAACTTAAGGATATTGTCCGAGCATTGCTCTTAGACAAGAAGAACCAAGCTTCTGTTTCTGCTCCAGCTCCTGCACCTGTCAAAGCAGTTGAGCTAAGTTGTGTTACTTGCGGTGGTGCCCATTCTCATCAAAACTGTCCAGCCACTCATGGCAACGTTTATCGGGACAACATTTCTGAGTATGTGTCACAAGCCGCCGCAGCTAATTACAACCAAGTAAGCTCCAATTTCTGACCTCAAATGGTTTCAAATCATATTAGACCTCCAGGTTTTCCACCCGTTCAGAACTCTCAAGCTAATAATGCTAACAATTTCAATCGGGGGAATAACTTTAACCAAAACCGGGAGAGCAATTTCAACCAAAACAGAGGTGGAAATTTTAACCAGTCCAATTTCAGTCAGAATCAACTTCATAGACCCCAGGTTAATCAGTCTCCAGCTTATCAAGCCCCCGTTCCTCAGACACACAGTGTCACCAAGAACGATTTTGACAACTACGTCAAGGCTAATGATGCTTGATTCGTAGTTTTATATACCTAAAATATAATATAAAATAATATAATCCCAAGAGTAATTAAGAAAGTTACCAAGTTACAAATGGCAAATAATGACTGAAATGTTTGGCTAAGTTGTAACTGCCAATACCGCTTCTATTCAGGTTCAGGACACTCCTTGGTAACACAGTTACTACCCTAGAGAAGACATAAAAAGGTATTCACTACCCGAAGCGGTGTTGCATATCAAGGACCTCCAATTCCTACTTCTTCAGTAGTGAAACCAATACCCGAGGTGACAAAGGACCAAGTGCACCCTTCCTGTTCACAAAGTACCGCACCGTTCCAACCTCCGGTAGGGCCCTGAACAATCACAACTCCAGTTCTGAGCCATTGTTTGCTCCTGTTGTGCTCCCGTACCAAACACTAACCTTCAGTTTCTCTTACCATATCCTTCGAGGCGTGAATAATGAAAAGAGCCGTAATCAACTATGAACAAATCGACAAATTCTATGAAATCATCAAAGAGATGAGTTTTCGAGATAGCTTTTATGAGGATTCTCTTGTATTTGATGCCCAAATTCCGCCTCGACTCTAAAACCTACTTGGGAATAAAGAGAAACTAACTAAATGGCTCAACTTCCAATGAACCCGTCTAGCTCGAACTTCATGAAATGAACATTGTTCGACGGTCATCTGAACAAGTTTTACCCAGAAAACTTGGAGACCCGGCAAGATCCTGATTCCATGTGAATTTCCATGGATGGATGATTGCTTAGCATTAGCCGATCTCGTGCTAGCATTAATCTAATGCCATTTTCAGTCTGGGAAAAGCTTTTCACTCCTGATCTTACTCCAACTTGCATGACACTCGAACGGCGATCGATCAATTTCTAAACCCAATGGAATTGCAAAGACCATCTCCGTTACAGTTGGTGGATTTCACTTCCAGCCGACTATGTGTTGTAGATTTGACCAAACCCAGTCCCTTTAATGCTCGTGAGGTGCATTCTTAAAGAACCAGTCGTGCTTTGAATTGATGCGCACAAGGGTGAATTAACTCTTAGAATAGTAGAAGTGAAAGCCATCACTTACAAATTTGGATCAGACTTCGAGATACTCGCAATTTTACACACACATGAACGGCAAACCAAGATTGACGTCATTGATATGGCTTGTGAGGAATACTCTCAAGAAGTTCATGGTTTTACTGATATAATCGTGAGTGGAAATTCACTCCGTATTATATCCAATTGTTGCTACTTCTTCTCCTACCCCTAACTCCATTGGGGATAGTGAATTCCTGCTTCTCGAAGAAGCCGACTCATTTCCTTGTCCTAGCAGATATCCGGATTGTCCAGCATATCGCGTCCATTCTACTATGATCCTGAGGGACATTCTTATCTAGAATGCCATCTTGAATAGTGAACCACCACTTCCCCCTCCAAGTCCAAGGGACTTATCTCCCAGAAAATCCGAACTGAGCTAAGGACTGTGCAACTAATACACCAATCATTCCCGTTGATGGAACTACTGAGGTTGAACTCAAGAGAACTGCCTCCCCATCTTGAGTATTCATTTTTGTAGGCGGACAACAAGTATGCCCCGACATTATTGTTAAAGGAGTTGATGTTGAGGAAAAATCCGCTCTCCTAAAGGTGCTAAAGTCACACAAGCGAGCTCTCGCTTGGAAACTTTTTTTGAACATCAAGTATCAACCCAGAATTTTGTACCCACAAGATTCTAAGAAGAGACTATGCACCAGCGGTCCAACATCAAGAAGAGTAAATCCAAAAATTCCCGATGTTATTAAAAAGGAGGTTGAATAACTTCTCGAAGCTGGATTGATTTACACCTATCTCCGACATACCCTGGGTAGCCCGATACATTGTGTACCAAAGAAGGAGGAATGACTGTGGTAGTGAACGAGGAAAAATGAGTTGAATCCAACTCGTTTGGTTTACCGGGATGGCTGGGTGGCAATTGACTATCGTAAGTTAAATGAAGCACCCGCAAAGACCACTTCCCTCACCGTTTCATTGACCAAGATCTTGAGAGATTAGCGGGGATGAATACAACTGTTTCCTCGATGGTTTCTCCGTTATTTCCAAATCCCCATTGGCCCCTGATCAATAAAAACTACTTTTACTTGCCATACGAACGTTTCCCTACCGTCGCATGCCTTTCGGCTTTGCAATGCACCAGGCACGTTTCAACGATGTATGTTGGCAATCTTTCATGACATGGTTGAAAGACATGGAAGTCATTATGGACACTTCTAGGTCCTTGGGAATCTTTCCAAAATTGCCTCTCCCGTATAGACCACATCTCAAAGGTGTGAAGACACAACTTAAGTCTTAACTGGGAGAAGAGCCATTTTATGGTCCAAGAGGGCATTGTCCTTCTGGCCATAAATTTCTAAGAAAGGATTGAAGTTGAACCAAGCCAAAATCAATGTCATTAGCAAAATTACCTCATCCCACCACCGTCAAAGGAAGTTAGAGATTTCACGGTCATGCGGTTTTTACCGGCGTTCATTCAGGATTTCCTCAAAAAAATCCCGACCGACATGACCCATCTCCTTGAGAAGAATACTCCATCATCTTTTCGATGACTGGCATTCGTGCTTTCCAAACATTGAAAGATAGACTTACGGAAAGCTCCAATCTTGATGCTTCCAAACTGGACCTTCAATTGAGCTTATGTGCGATGCAAGCGATTTCGCCATAAGGTGCACGTTTTGGGCAACGTCCATGAGAAACATTTTCGGCCTATCCACTATGCTAGTAAGACCTGATGAACGACAAAGAACACACTACGACTGAAAAAGAATTACTTTGCCATAGTGTATGCTTTCGGAGTAAATTTCAGGTTCTTACTCATCAGAACAAGAAGCAAAGTGCATACGGACCATATCGCCCTTAAGTATCTCTTTTGCAAAAAAGATGCCAAGGCGAGATGCTCCGTGGGTTTCTCCTCCTCCAAGAAATTGACTTCAAAGTTAATGATACTAAGAGCCGAGAACCTCGCAGCCGAATCATCCTTCCAGATTGGAAAACCCTAGAAAACGTCATGATCCTATAGAGATAAATGAAAGTTTTCCTCTAGAACGACTAAATATGAGTGACCTTTCTGGAGATTCTAGAACCCCGTGGTTTGCCGACTTCGCAAATTACCACGCGGAGTGATTCATTGTGAAGGGCATGTCGACCCACGGATAAAAACTAGTTATCAAAGATGTTAAACACCTATTCTGGACGACCCCTTCTTGTTTAAAATTTGTGCGGATCAAGTGATCAGGCGATGTGTGCACGGCAATGAAGCTCTAGAGATTCTCTCAGCTTGCCACAATGGACCCACGGGGGGACATCATGGTGCAAACCTCACACCTAAAAAGTTCTGTGACTCCTGTTTCTTCTGCCCACCATCTATAAAATGCCCACAGTTTGTCAAAACTGTGATAGTGCCCAACGTCAAGGAAAAACTTCACAACGTGATGAATGCCTCAAAACTCCATCCAATTTTGTGAAATCTTTGAACATGTGGGGCATGACTTTATGGGCCCGTTCCGTCTTCCACTAGGGAACAAGTATATTCTCGGGCAGTCGACTATTGTCATAATGGGTTGAAGCGAAGCGCTCCCCACCTAATGATTCCCGAGTAGTTTGCAAATTTCTGAAATCTCTCTTCTAACCAGATTTGGTGCTCCCGTGCAATCATAAGTGATCGCGGAACCCATTATTGTAATGAACCAGTTTGCAAGGTCATAGCAAAAATATGGAGTATACTCACCGTCCTCTCCACCGCTTATCACCCATCAAAAACAAGTGGGCAAGTGGAAGTATCCAAATCGTGGCTTGAAAGAATCTTGAAAGGACCATAGTGATAACCGTGCCTCCTGTCGACAAACAGATGAAGCACTATGGCCATTCCGAACAGCTTACAAACACCCATCGGGTGTACTCCATACAAGCTTGTGTATGAAAGGCATGCCATTTTCCGTTCAGCTTGAGCACAAAGCCTACTCGGCCTTGAAAGCAGCAAACTTCGTCCTGTAATTACGGTGATCAACCGGAAAAGTTCAACTCAATGAACTTAATGAACTTCGTGATCATGCCTATGAGAACTCTTTGATCTATAAGGCCAAAACAAAGAGGCTCCATGACTCCAAGATCAAAAACCGTGTTTTCAACATCGGTGATCGAGTCCTCCTCTTTAATTCCAGATTAAAGATTTTCTCGGGCAAACTAAAAACCCGTTGGAATGGCCCTTTCACCATCACTAGAGTATTTCCGTACGGCACTGTTGAGCTTTCTCAAGCCAACGGGCCAAATTTCAAAGTGAATGGTCATCGCATCAAGCATTACTTTGGAGGGAACGTACCACACTTGGTAGTTCCAGATCTCCAAACTTTCCCCAAGGATCAATAAATCCTTGTGATGGGTCAAGCATCGCGACCCTAAACAAGCGCTTCGTGGGAGGCACCCCATGCTTATCCGTAGTTGTAATAAGTGTTGTTGTTGTGTAAGATAGCTTGTCTTTTCCATTACCCGTGTTTTCCATGTTGTTGTTATTGTTTATTGTCCCTGGATTGCCCGATTGTGAAGACCTCATTTCTCATTCATCAAGATTTTCACATCCTCCGCTTCATTTGGGGAATCCGATATCCTAATCTTATCGACTAACGTTTTATCTTTTGGCATACCTCATAAACGGCCTTAGATTAATGTAATACCCTTCAAAACATCGAGGACGATGTTTAGTTCTAGTTTGGGGGGGTATCTTCGATTTGATTGTTGCCTGCAGCATTATTACCACGTAAACCCGTTTTTACCACCAAAATACCAAAAAAATGAAAAAATTGAAAATTTTTCAAAAATATAATAAGTGTTTTGTCACAGTTTTGCTTTTCTTTTGGGTAGAATAAGAATAATTTTTGACTTGATCGGGCGTGTTGAGCCCTAGCTAGTTCCTTTAGGCCAAGCTTTCACGAATTCTATAGCTTTGAATTTTAATAATGTGAAGAACGAGAAATGATAGAGTTAAATATAAGTTTATGTGCTAAGCAAGATTCTTCTAAAAACTTATACAAGTAACTTGTGGTTTTCTCTCCCGTGAATTTCTAATCCACCTAATCATACGTTACACAATAAATTCAACTAAGTCAATCGATTTTTTTCAGAATAAGCATTCAAATTGTAACTTGAGTTTTCACCCAAAGCGAGATTTTAAATAGTGATGAAAAGAATAAAATGCCAAAGAAGCATAATGAAATGTGAATGCAAAATGCATGAATATTGAAATTTGCCAATGAAGCATGCAGTTGATATTATTGGAGCAAGTAAAAAGATGTGTCGTGATACCCCACTCGCTAGATTATAGCTTCATGTTATGACACATCCATGACTGGTGACAATGGGTTATTAACATGGGTCATGGGTCATGTGCATTGGGTTGTAGTAGATTATAGCTAGTGTAATGGAACCCATGCATGACCGATGATAATGACTAATTCATACGGGTCATGGGTCATGTTCGTTAGGTTCTTGTCACATTCATTACTGGGTATTTGAGATCATATGGGTCATATGCATTAGGTTGAAGTTGCTTAGAGTGTCATGTTATGACACATCCATGACTGGTGACAATGGGTAATCAACATGGTCATGGGTCATGTGCATTGGGTTGTAGTGGATTATAGATTCATGTTATGACCCATCAATGACTGGTGACAATGGGTAATTAACATGGGTGACTCGCGCGAACTTACACCTTATTATATATAGATAGACATAGACATCTATAAATAGAAAACAAGGATCAAGACCCACAAAATCAAGAAACCGGAAGCAGTATAGGGTGTCTCCGGGTCGTTATGTCCCAACGAGGCTGAAATGGAAAATCGAAAGACGATGAATTTATCCGTCAGGACATCCGTAGATCACTCTACGGACGCTTCTCATTCTATGATCCCAGTGTTAATAAATAAAGAAAGTCAAACTTGTTAAAAAATGAGAAAATCCAAAAATATTAGTTGTAGTTAGTGTAAATTCAGAAAATGGTGAAAACGGGGCTTACATGTTTACTTCATAACATTGCGTGAGGACACACAATACCTTAGTTTGGGGGATTTGATAAGTGCTTAATTACACATATCTTTTACCTCTAAAAACGAGCTTAAATGACCAAAAACAGACAAAAACTGCCAAATATATGTTTGTTTTGCATTTGTATTGTGCAGGAAGTGGATATCAACAAAAAGACAGAAAACCAAGCCAAAATGACAAAACTGAGCATGGAATGGAAAAGACTGTGCAAAATCAAGGCCAAAGTCCAAAAATGCCAAAGTCAGAGTCAATATTAATGAATCAGCAGTCAAACCGGAGCCGGAACTGAAGAATACTATTGGATGTAATCTTAACCCATCTGATGGGCCGGGAAAGCCCAATAGTATAACTATGAAGACTGTGAAGACCAAATGGGCCCTCAATCAATTACAACAACCCATTTGTGTGCAATTGACAAAGACTGTGAAGACTTTGAAGGCCCAATCCTAGCCCGGTTACAGCCAATCTCAGCCACTGTACACACAAAACCCAACCCACACCTTATTGGGCCTTAAAAAGCCCAATAACACAACCTAAACCTTATTGGGCCCAGACACACTCAATTGGGCCCAATACAAGCCCAAAAGCCCAACAACAAAACCCAAGCCCAACAAAAGCCCATTAATCCTTTTTACAAAACTTTAGGGACTAAAGTTGTCATTTTTAAAAGTTATTTTTTATTAAAGTAAAAATGAAAAAATACAAACACAAGGGGCTGGTTTTGCAATTTACCAAAACCCTTTTAGTTATAAAACGCAGGGACCATTATTGCAATTACCCTAACCTTTCTTTATTCTTTTGTTATAAAAATCAGAGGGACCAAAAGTGTCACTTTCTAAACCTCTTTTATAACTGAATTTGGGGCTTAAATAGAATGAAAAGAGAGAGAAACATGAGGGGCTATGATCCGCTCTGAATACACCTTAAATTACATATTAATATAATAAAATATCAAATATATAGAAAACTAAGATTGTCTAGAGAGGAGTCAATGATAATCCGAGATAGTAGTATAGGCTTTCCGGGTCGTAGATCCCCACGAGGCTTGGAATGGTAAATCGATCGAATGAATTGATGATTTGAATGAGAAACAATGATTGTGATTTTTAACTGATAAACTAAAATGAATTAAGAAAACTAAAATTATTCTAGGCGAAACAAGCATGTGGAAAATGGGAATTTAAATATATAGGGGATACAAAAATAGTTATACCGCATATAAAACCTAAAACTACGGGTATGCATGAATAGTGGCAAATGTGGTATTCCTATAAAAAATCTACGGGGGGAAACATACTTAGGCTTAAAATGTTTAACTAAATTAATTTAAAATTATATATCTAAAATTATATATTGCATTATAGACTATCGGGAAATTAAATTGCAAGCTAAAACTAAAAATTATAAAAAATAAAGTCATAAAATTACTTTTAAAATTTTAATAAATCAAAAATATTCTAACTTAAAAGAAAATGTAAAAATTTTCAAAAAACGGAAGTTCGGAAAACGGAACAAAACGGTAAGGAAACGGTAAAATCCGGGCTCGTTATCGGGCCCGGACTGAATTTTTAGCAAAAAATTGCCCTACACAAGTTTTATTAATTTTCCTAAAAACTATTTGATAAAAAGAAAATTTTCTAAAAAGAAAATTAATTTTTTTGTTAATTTTTGTATTTTTTATGATTTATTTAAATATTAAATACTAATTTAAAACAAAGAAAATAAAAAAATAAAAGTCTAAAATTCTTAAAAAATCAGATTAAATAAGAAAAAAGTTAACAAAACTCTAAAAATGTAAAATGCCCAAAAGTTACTGTTAGCAATTAAAAGTAATTATACTAATTAAAATTAAAACCTAAATTAATTATTATTAATTTAAAGATGTAAACTAACTAACTACTGTTATAGGAACTATCAGTGAAAACATAAAAGGACTAACTGAGGAAAAAGTAAACTAACTAGATTATACTAACATGTGTTAACAATGAAATGTAAATATTACACAAATGGTCCCTGCAATGGACCCCGATTATCAAATAGCGGTTCCAAAGAGCATTATTTTACACACTTAAAAAAAGCAAACGTTTAAAAAGCAGCTTAATGGCAGCATTTTTAATAAAAGCATTAAGGTCTGAAAGTCACTGGAATAAGACTGAAAAATAAAGCTGTTTTGGGCAGTTTACCAAAATAAGCCTACAGCTGATTGGCTTTTTGTTAAGCTAAATGGCTCCAAATAAGCTGGAAAAGTGAGAGACTAATTCGAACTATTCTGCATTATCTACTTATTTTAACTAAATGTAGGTAAAAATAAGCTCTAAAATAAGCCAAAAGAAATAGCTTAAATTGACAGTATTAGGAAAAAAAAGAAAATTATCTACTTGGTAGCTATGATTAAGCTAGTTAGACAAAATGAAATAAGCTGTAATGCTTTTCAAAGCTTAAAGGGGGGCTAGGGGCATATTGAAATGGCCAAGAAAAAATAAATGCTTATTAAGCTGGCTAAAGTGATCAAGGGCTTAAAACAAAGGGTTTGCACCAGGGAAACTGCCAAACAGAAATAAGGGGCTTTTTGGCTTAAGCTAAATAAGCTCAAAATGGCTTAATCTTTGAAACCAACCTCAAACAGATTTAGAGAGATGGGAAATGAGCTTATGCTCAAAAAATTAGCCTTTAAAAACAATAAATAGCTGCTGATTTTTAAGTTGGAAAGTGGGGGTTTTTTGATGACAGGTAATTTCCAAAGCCCAAACTAATTGACTATTTTGTCAAATGAAAAAGGGCAGAACTATAGGGATTTTAAAAAGAGATTTTTATGACCAAATAAGCTCACAAATGAGTTGCTTAAGCTGTCTCAACCAGCTTAAGCTTTGAAGCTTATTTTTTTTGTAAAATTTGACAGAAAGTGTAGAGGCTCAAACCTAAAACTTAGATTCTGTACTAAATGTGTATTTAGATTCGGTATAATTAGGCAATACACTCAGCCAAAGGTGGTGAGTGCTTGGACCATTACCACACCACCATATGGACCCATTTTAGCTGTTACCCAATACACCCTTAGGTAAGTAAAAAAGAATCTTTTTAAACTGATTTTTAACTTAAATCTATTTAAACAAACTGAGATTATGGATAATGGAATGTATTAAGCAACCATAAAACATATCTGTCTTCACAATTTGAACACGAATTTAAGAATCACGTAGGAAAATTTAAAGAAACTTGAGTAAAACTTTTTATATTTCAATTAATTTGCTTAAAAACAACAATGTTACAATAAAAAGTAAGCTGGAAGCTTAAGCTACAATTTTTATAAAAAGTTAAGTAAAATAAAGCTAAGTAAAAACTAGTGTGGTTCGGCTTTGTGCTTTCTCCAATTTATAGAAGCTTCAAGGCTTCAAATGTGTGTTTCTTGTGTGTCTGAAGCTTCAACAACCCATCCTAGCCCTAGGATTGCAAGTGTGCTTCTTTTAAGCTCAATCCCGCCATTGATATTTCTTGGGGAGAGGAGGATTGCCAACATGGCATGTTTAAATTAAAGGTTAGTGGGTTGTGCGGTTTTAGGTTTGGGACTGGGTAATTCGTGTGTGTGGGTAAAGGAATGGCAGAGGTATCTCGTGATGGTTGGAGGGTTTTTTGAGGGTGTTGGCGGGAAATGGTTGGGGTAGGGAGCCCGGGATTGGCTGTTATAATTTGAAAGTTCCAATTGCCCAAGAAGAAACCCCCATCTTTTATGCACTTGCCACTTTGTTTTGCCCCTTTTCTTTTAGTTATAAACAAGTTCCAAAGTTGGCAATCTGGGCCCTTGTGTTTTATATCAAAAGGGTAAAGAAAGAAAGAAACAATGCACGGGATTGGGTCCCTGCTTTTATAAAGAGAAACCATTTTGTAATTTGCAATTCAGTCATTCTCTTTTTTAAAAACACTTTTCTATATTAAAACTTTTCAAGAATTGACAATTTCGTCCCTGAGGTTTTATAAAAAAGTTGTTTTGGGCCTATGGGTCTGGCTTGGGTTGGATTGGGACCAACTGGGTTTTGTTTGGGCCAAATAAGGATTTGTGGGTTGTATTGGGCCAATTAAGTAGGGTCTGGGCCAATAAGGTTTTAGGCATATGTTATTGGATTTTTAAGGCCCAATAAGGTTTGGGTGGGTTTTTGTGTGTCAATGGCTGGATTGGATTGTTCAAGGGATAGGATCGGGCCCTCAAACTTTCATAGTCTCTGTCAATTGCACACAAATGGCTGTTGTCATTGATTGAGGGCCATTTGGTCTTCACAGTCTTTCATCAAACTATACTATTGGGCTTTCCCGGCCCATCAGATGGGTTGAGATTGCAACCAATAGTATTCTTCAATTACGGCTCCGATTTTGACTGTTGATTTGTTGAGTTGACTTTGACTTGACTGATCTGATCTTTGGCTTTGCTTTGGCCTTGTCCTTTACAGCTTTTCCATTCCGTGTCTGGTTTTGTCATTTTTTTGCATTGTTTTCTGTCTTTTTGGTGTGATATCCTTTTCCTGCACAAACAAAGTGTTAAATCAAACATATCTTTGGCAGTTTCTTGGCTGTTTTTGGTCATTTAGTCCGCTTTTGTTGGAAAAGGTATGTGTATTTTAAGCACTTACCAAAATCCCCCTCTACTACGACATTGCCGTGGTCCTCACGACATTGTATGAAGTAAGCATCTTACGAAAATATGGACTCTTTAGACCCCTTCCGACTTCTAACTTGAAAGTAGCAAAGTGTTTGACAAAGGAAAGAATCAATAGCTTCGACAAATCCCGTTAACACATTATTTTTGTATTGTACATTGACTACTCTAATTTTTTTTGGATTTTTGAATGGATTTGTCTATCTTATTTAACTCAAACAATAGGGATCATAGGAGTGAAGAAAAGAAACGTCCATAGACAATCTAAGGATGTCCTGGCGGGAAAAAAGTTAACTTTGGAATGACAATTTTAGAAAGTAGTATTGTTTATATAGTGCAACGATATATCCGAAGAATCAAGAATCGAAAGTTAGATCATCCATGTACCTCCATTTTCTCGATGAATCCCAACCGAGATCGGTTTAGGTCATCAGGTGTTTGAAGCCCCACAGAGAACCGGAATGTAATCGAAATACTCCAACCTTTGAAAAACAAAATTCTTAGATATATCGCAAATAAACGATACCACTTAAAGCATGCAAACATCAAAAATTTAATGATCACATTGGTGCGAATGTTCCTACCAACGGCAACCATAAACTTTTGAAGTATTAAAGCAAGTTATTCTTAGTCAAAAATTTCACTTGAGTTTAGAAAAAGAGATCTTAACCATTAAATTTATTAGACTTTATTGCTATAATTACACTTCTACTACCGTCATCATTTACATGACTACAACATCGGCCACGCCTCCGACAAGATGTAGTGACTTAGTCTGATAACGGCTTTTACTTATTATTTTACTATGGGACTTGTTTTGAAGACTGCAACATCGGTTGTGAGCCGGCAAAATGCAGTAAACCTTTATCAGCCCACAGTTTATATACATTTTTTTTGCAACATAATTTCCGTAATAGAGAAAATTTCGTTTTAAAAACTCAAGAATAACTGAACTAAGATGAATATTTTCGTTTCCGAAAGAGCTTTGTTTTAGAAAACGTCAGTTTACAGTCAAAGCAAAATTAAGCACGTTTATTAGTCAGGTTAAGAGCTACTGGGAGAAAAAGCGACAAGTTACACTTATAAGCTTGTAGGATTTCCAAATAATCCTTGTTTAGCATTCTACTCGTAATTAACACTATCATTTTTCATTCTTCGCAAATTTAAAATCCTTAATAAAAGGATCCGCGAATGCTTAGCCTAACGAACTTTCGTTCATTAAATGGTTAAAGGGCAAAGTTAGGGCTCAACACGCCCGATCGAGTCAAAAATTATTCTTATCTACCCATCAGAAAGTCAAAACTGTGACAAAACACTTATTTTATTTTTGAAAATTTAAAATATTTTTTTTTTTGCAAAATTTTTGGTAGAAAATGGGATTACGTGACAACAACGGCTGCATGCAATAATCAAATCGAAGATCCCCCCCATACTAGAACCAAACATCGTCCTCGATGTTTCAAACGGGGTACCTACGTAAATCTAAGGCCGTTTATAAAGTGTGCCAAAAGATAAAACGTTAGTCGATTAGATTTGGATACTCAATTCCCAAAATGAAGCTGAGGAAGTGAAAACCGTAAGCACGAGAGTCTTCATAATCCGGGAATTTCCTGGACACAAAACACAAAACAACACAAAAATGGAAAAGGTGCATCTCTACACATTACATAGTTAGCTGAAGATAAAAAGAAAATAAAAGGATAAGCATGGGGTGCCTCCCACGAAGCGCTTGTTTAAGGTCGCTATGCTTGACCCAATTCCCCGAATTTAATTATCCTTGGGGAAGGTTTGGAGATCCGGGACAACTTCGGATGGTATGTCCCCTCCAAAATAATGTTTTATACGATGACCATTCACTTTAAAGTTAGGCCCGGAGTTCTGAGATAACTCAACGGTGCCATACGGAAAAACTTGAACAACGGTGAATGGTCCGGACCAACGGGATTTCAATTTGCCCTAGAAAATCTTCAGTCGAGAGTTGAAGAGGAGAACTTGATCACCAATGTTGAAAATGCGGTTTTTGATCTTAGCATTGTGTATCCTCTTGGTTTTCTCTTTATAGATCAAAGAGTTTTCGTAGGCTTGATCACGAAGTTCATTTAGTTCATTGAGTTCAACTTTTCTGTGATCACCCGCAGTTTGAACCTCAAAATTGGTATGCTTGAGGGCCCAGTAGGCTTTGTGCTCTAACTCGATCGGTAGATGACATGCCTTTCCATACACAACTTATACGGATTCACCCCGATGGTGTTTTTGTAAGCTGTGGCGGAAAGGCCCAGAGAGCATCATCAAGTTTGACCGACCAGGAGCACCGATTTTTCTCCCATGGTTTCCTCAGTAATAACTTTAAACCACGATTTGATAGCAACACACAACACACAGCTTCCCCGGGGGGGGGGGGGGGGGGGGGGGGGGGGGGGGGCCAAGGGGGGGGGGGGGGGGGGGGGGGGGGTAAAGTAAAAAAGGGAATAGAAAAAAGGATTATGTAACAATTGTTTGTGGGTGATACGCGATGGAGAGAGTCGGTGAGTGGCTCCGTACTTAACATGACCTTTGTAAACTGGTCATTGCAAAAGTTGTTCCGCGATCAATTATGATAGCTCGGGGCAACAAAATTGAGAAAAGAGAGTTTTTAAAATTTTCAAACTAACTCGGGGCATCATTGGTGGGGAGCGCTTTTGCTTCAACCCATTTTGACAAGTAGTCAACGGCCACGAGTATGTATTTGTTCCCTCTTGAAGACGGGAACGGCCCCATAAAATCAATGCCCTAGATGTCAAAGATTTCGCAAACTTGGATGGAGTTTTGTGGCATTTCATCACATTTGCGTAATTTTCCTTGACGTTTGACAAATGTCACAACGGGTGACAAAGTCGTGGGCATCCTGTAGATGGTGGGCCAATAAATCCTGAGTCAAAAAATCTTCTTGCTGTGTAGTTGGCACCATAATGTCCCCCGGTGGGTCCACTGTGGCAAGCTTTTAGAATGTCTAAAGCTTCTTGCCCAGAAACACAACGTCTGATCACTTGATCAGCACAGATCTTGAACAGAAAAGGATCATCCCAGAAATAATGTTTGACATCCTTAAAGAATTTATTCTTTTGTTGGGATGTCATTCCCTTGATAACAAATTTCCCCGCATGGTAGTTTGCAAAATCTAAAACCATGGGGTACTTTGATCATGAAGAGCAATAGAACCAAGAGTTTCGAGAGAAAGCTCATTGATTTCATTGTTCCGAGTTGTCTTGAATGAGGGTTTTCAAGTCTAGGAAAGATGATCGGCGACGATAGTCTCAGCTCCTTTTTTTTTTGTCTCGAATTTCAATATCAAATTCTTGGAGCAATAGGATCCACCGCATGAGTCTTGCCTTAGCATCCTTTTTGGCAAAGAGATACTTAATGGCTGAATGGTCTGTATACACTATGCTTTTGGACATAACAGAGTATGAACATAAAAAAAAATATAATTTATCGAAATCATACACATACGCAGGAATTCTTTTTTTTCGTCGTAGTGAGTGGTTTGAGCCTCGATCATAGTCCTGCTAGCATAGTGGTATAGGTTGAAATGCTTGTTTTTTCTTTGCCCGAGGACTACCCCCAATGCGAAGTCGCTAGCATCGCACATTAACAAATGGCAAGTCCCCAGTCTGTAGGCAATTAAGATCGGAGCCTCAGTCAATTTTCTTTTGAGTGTATTAAAGGATTCGATACACTCTTCAGAGAAGAAAAATGGAGTCTCTTTTTCAAGCAAATGAGTCATAGGACGGGCAATTTTTGAAAAGTCCTGAATGAATCGTCGGTAAAAACCGGCGTGCCCAAGGAAACTACGGACACCTTTGACAGTAGTCGGATGAGGGAGTTTAGCTATAACTTCGACTTTAGCTCTATCAACCTCAAGTCCCGACTTAGAAATTTTGTGTCCGAGAACAATGCCTTCCTTCACCATAAAATGGCTCTTCTCCCAGTTTAAGGACAAATTGGTGTCTTCACACCGCTTCAACATTTTTTCCAAATGGATAGTGCACGTAAGAAGATTCCCCGAAGACCGAAAAGTCATCCATAAATACTTCCATCGTTTTTTCAATCATATCGTGGAAGATTGCCATCATACATCGTTGGAACGTACCAGGAGCATTGCATAGCCCAAAAGGCATGCGACGATAGGCGAACGTTCCGTACGGGCAAGTAAAAGTTGTCTTTTCTTGGTCCTTCGGGTCTATTGGGATCTAAAAATAACCCGAGAAGCCATCGAGGAAACAATAGTATTGGTTTCCTGCTAGTCTTTCGAGCATTTGGTCCATGAAGGGCAATGGGAAGTGGTCCTTTCGGGTGGCTTCATTAAGCTTTCTGTAATCAATACATACTCGCCATCCCGTGACCAATCGAGTAGGAATTAGTTCATTCTCATCATTTGTGATGACGGTTATGCCTCCTTTCTTAGGTACACAGTGTACCGGGCTCACCCAAGGGCTGTCAGAGATGGGGTAAATCAATCCAGCGTCAAGAAGTTTTTCAACCTCTTTCTTGATAACGTCATGGATTTTTGGGTTTACCCTTCTCTGACTTTGCACAGATGGTTCGTAGTCCTCTTCCATTAGGATTTTATGAGTACAAAACTCAGGATTAACCCCTTTTATGTCAGAAAGTTTCCAAGCGATGGCTCGCTTGTGGGACTTTAGAACCTTGAGAAGAGCTGCCTTTTCCTCATCTTTTAAGTCTTTTGCAATTATGACAGGCAACTTGTCGTCACCTTCTAAAAATGCGTATTCAAGATGGGGTGGCAGTTCCTTGAGTTCAACCTCGGGAGGTTCATCACGAAGATTCAAACGAGTTTAGGCTTCACAAATTTTTAGTTCTTTCCTAACTCCAGGCAGATATTGTTCTTGATTTGGGAGGGGGGTGGTGGTTCACTGTTCAAAATTGCTTCTAGAAGTAGGATGTCCCCCTCAGGATCCTGATAAGTTGGATCAACTTCTGATGAAGTTGGATCGTCTTCTAGAGCAAGAAACGAATCTGCTTCTTTAAATAAGAGAAAATCACTGTCCCCGAAAGGAGTAAGATTTGGAGAATCAGTAGAAACAATAGGCTCAAAATATGATGGGAATTGCCACCGCGATCACATTTTGAAAATCCTAGTACATCTGAGAATACCATACACAATCCGATCAATGACGTCGATTTTGTTTACCGTCATATGGTTGTAATCAGCTGTGTATTTTGAAGTTTGGTCCAGATTGAATGTTATGGCCTCCTGCCAACACTAAGGGTAATTTCACCTTCATAAACATTATCAAGCATGACTGGGTTTTATCCAAGAACATCGCCCGAGCATAAAGGTACTCGGGGTCTGTTCATAAAACAACAACCACGAAGTCAGCTGGAAATTGGAATTTTCCCACATTTACAAAGACATCTTCAGCGATACCGATCGGTTTAGTGATCGAACGGTCAGCTAGTTCTAGTGTCATGCAGGTCGGGGTCAGATTCAGAAGAGGATTAGATTATTTTCCATACAGAATAAGGCATAGACTAATGCTCAGCACCAAGATCGGACAATGCGTTGCATGTATGTAATCCCTGAAAAGTCACAGAATCAGGAATCGGCCAGGGTCTCCAAATTTCTTTGGTAACTTGTTGAGGATGACCGCTGAACAGTTCTCATTCAAAGGAGTTCTTGCCAATTCGCTCAATTTTTCTTTGTTTCCAATTAAGGTTTTTAAAGTCGAAGCAAATTTAGGCATGAGCATCAAGGCATCGTGAAGCCTAATCTTGAAACTCAAATCTCTAAAGCTTTCATAAATTCTCGATTTGGACGTTAGCTTTTCCTTGCTCCTTTCATCATGTTCTTCCTTGAAGGAAATGGGTGATGGAAATGGAATTGATGCTTTAGGAACTGGAGTAACAACAGGAGCAACATTGGGCTCAGGATTTGGATTACGAGACTGAATTTGAACAACAGGAGGTTGGACGTCTTCGGTGCTTCCGTTATTAGCAGGAGGCATCGTGTCCTTTGTCACCTCGGCGTCATGATTAACTGCTTTCGGTCCTTGGATGGTAACACCACTTCGGGTAGTGATACCTTTTAAATCTTCCTTTGGGTTGGTAACAGTGTTACCAGGAAGAGTTCCAGAACCGGAAGTAGAAGCTGTATTAGCAGTAACAAATTTTGAAAGCATGTCAGTCAAATTTGCCATTTGGGATTGCAGGTTTTGACCTTGGTTTTGCATGTTTCTCAACACTGCATCATTGGCTGTGACATATCTTTCAAAATCTGTTTTTGACACACCGTGTGTCTGAGGAGCAGGTCCTTGATGAGCTACTGGTTGATTGACCGGAGGTCGATAAATCTGACCTTGGTTGAAATTGTTTCCTCTGTTTTGATTGAAGTTATTTCCTCGATTGAAATTGTTTTGACTATTTGCATGAGGATTCTGAATGGGAGGAAAACCAGGAGGTCGAATTTGATTTGAGACCATCGGAGGTCGATAACCAGAATTAGCTTGGTTGAAATTGGCCGCAGCGGCCTGGGACACATACTCTTGGATATTGTCATGGTAAATGTTGCTATTAGTGGCTGGACAGTTTTGATAAGAATGACCTCCCCCACAAGTTACACAACTTTGTTCAACCGCTTTTACGGGGGCGGAAGCTGGGGTTTGGTTCTTTCTGTCGAGAATTAATGCCCGAACCATGTCTTTGAGTTCAGCAACATCAGATGAGACTGCTTGGGTGGAAGAGCTGGTACTCATTTTAGCTACAACAGCTTTGTTTCTTGGTTGACGTACCTTAGACTTGCTCTCGATGATTTTTAAACATTCTCGAGGCATTTTGTCTAAGAAGTTACCACCGGCAGCAGAGTTCAATGAATCTTGATCAATTGAGTTGAGGGAATTGTAGAATGTATCGAGTTGATGCAATTCTGAAAACCCGTGATGAGGGCATCCCCTAAGAAGATCATTGAAACGATCCCAAGCCTCATAAAACGTCTCATCAAATTTTTGCTGAAATCTCGTGATTTCATTTCTGAGATTTGTCGTTTTAGAGGGAGGGAAGAATTTGTTAATAAATTTCGAAACAAGATCATCCCATGTTTCAATCGACCGAGGGGGTTCTTTTTCCAGCCATATCCGGGCTGCCCCTTCGAGAGAAAACGGGAAAAGCATAAGTTTAACCGACGTATTTGGTACGTTCGGAATCTTCATTGTAGAAGTGATCTTGTTGAAATAACGGATGTGAGCATGTGGGTCTTCTTTATCATTTCCAAAAAATTGTTTGTTTTGAACAAGATTTAGTAGACCATGCTTGATCTCGAAGTTATTCGCGGTTATTTCCGGAACAACGATTGCATCCTCGTAACCCTCGGTGGGTGCTTCGAGCAGTTGCGCCATAGTACGATTATCAGCCATCGTAACTATGGGAGGATTTTCAGGTTTCTCAAGATTGGATGATTCAACAGAAGTTTGTCGCACTTGTGGTTGTCGACGTTTACGGGCTTGAGAACGAGTGCGCATGAACAAAATAGAAATATAAAAAGAAAATTTACACTAAAATTTTTTTGGTTTTTTTTTTTTTTTAATGATTTATTCACAATTGATTTTACCGGACAATGAGATAAGACAACTTCAACCAAATAATCTACTTACTTCACGGTAGCTCTCAAAAAGGTAAACGCACAGGTGAGCGGAGGAGTAGGAATAGCGCGAAGCTTATTTCTCCTTTCGGGTCGTAGTTCCTTGGAACAACCCTCCTTATACCCACTTTATAGTTTGTTTAACTTTCCAAGGTGAGCCGTACGTTGTAAGAGACACAAATGGCAAGTTTTTAAATCTTTTGTTCGAGTTGGGAACCAACAAGTTCACCGGAAGTTATTATGATATGTTGTTGACGTCTACGGGCTTGAGAACGAGTGCGCATGCACAAAATAGAAATATAAAAAGAAAATTTACTCTAATTTTTTTTTTGGTTTTTTCAATGATTTATTCACAATGTATTTTACCGGACAATGAGATAAGACAACTTCAACCAAATAATCTACTTACTTCACGGTAGCTCTCAAAAAGATAAACGCACAGGTGAGCGGAGGAGTAGGAATAGCGCGAAGCTTATTTCTCCTTTCGGGTCGTAGTTCCTCGGAACAACCCTCCTTATACCCACTTTATAGTTTGTTTAACTTTTCAAGGTGAGCCGTACGTCGTAAGAGACACAAAAGGCAAGTTTTTAGAGAAGTAGTATAGAATGTTCCCGGGTCGTTTATCCCCAACGAGGCTGGACTGGAGAATCGATACAGTCGAAAGATTGGAGTTTGAATGAGAAAAATGATTTGAGAGTGTGGAAAGCTAAATTAAACAATAATAAACTAAAACGTTTAAGAAAATCCTAAAAATTATGAAATTAAGCTAGAAAACGAGAGCACGGGCCCCGAACAAAGGGGGAAAAACCTAAAATCTTCAAAATTAACCCTACGAAGAAATTTTTGCTTCTAAACTACTCTAGGGAACAAATAACGAAGAATGAAAAAGACTAGACTGAAAACGGAGTTCGTTTGACCCAAAAACGAGTCAAGACAAAAAAACGCACCCGGACCCGTTCTTTAAAAAAGCAAAAAAGTCTAAAAAATGACCCTACGAAATTTTTTATATTTTTCCTACAAACTATATGACTAAAGAAAATTTTCTAAAAAAGAAAAATATTTTTTTGATAATTTTTGTATTTTTTATGAATTTTTTAAACTTTTAACGAAATTAAATTGTAAAAAATACTAAATGACTTTGAAAAATTCTGAAAATTTTACTAAAAATACTAGATACTATAATAATCCTACGAAAAATAAGAAACAAAAAGTTGGCTTATTAATAAGCCCGTAATAAGCTGTTAACAGCTTATAGGCTTATAAGCCAAAAATGACCTTAAATACCAAAGCCCTTGGGACTATAACGAAAAAGTCCCAAGGGCGCAGCGGTATGTGATGTTATAAAGGGGGAATGTATCGAGGGTTGAGACCCGGGTTCGAGTCTTGCTCACCCGGGTCACCCCTTGTCTTTCCCCTTTTTTTTTGGAAAAACTTTGTGAATGAAAGTTGTTAAGCTCGTGGGGCTTAACAACTTTCTCAACTACAACCTTTTTTGAAAAGCTATAAATAAGCTGAAAAACAGCTTTTAAAACGACAGTTTGCTAAAAATAAGCTTAAGGCTAAAACTAACTAAGGCTTTTTGGACATTGTGGTCATTTAAGCTAACTTGGACTAAAAAGCTAAAAGGGTTGTCTAAACCTAACCTAGATAAGCTCTAAAAAGCTAAATTCTACAAACTAAATAAGCTAAAAAAAAGGCTTAAGCTTGACAGACACTAAAATAAGCTTTAAGACAAAAAGGCACTAACTGTTACTCTAAATAAGCAAGGAAAAAGGTTAATAAGCTCAACAACTTAACACATTATCCTAAAAAGCTATTTGGAACACAATTGAGCTTATGAAATAAGCTGAATAAGCCAAGAGTAAAAATAAGCAATTCCTACACTTAGGCCTAACAAAAACAGTGAAGAGGCAACTTTGGGCTTAAAAATAAGCTAGCAAAAGAGCTTCTTAAGGTCTGAAATTTAGTAGGCTTATCTAAGAGCTTATTGGCTCTCCAAATAAGCCAAAAGTTAGGGCTTATGTTCACTAGAAAGCTAGAAAAGGAAGCTTAAAAATCACCCCTTTGCACCAGGGGAGATTAATGCTAACACAAGGGCTTATTTGACAGCTTTTTAAAAGCTGTCAAATAAGCTCAAAATTAAAAGGTAAGTTAAAACAGCTAAAGTACACTATCAAATGGATTTGTGCACAAATTTTTAGCTTCTAAAACACTTATAAACCTGCTGAATTTTTAGAGTGAAAAAGGGGACTTTTTACTAAAAAATTGCACACTTAACTTTGGTGGATTTGACTCAACAAAGTCAAAATGACTCAGGGATTTTGACAGCTTGTTTTAAATACACAAAAGACACACTTTTTTAACTATAACTTAAAATCACAAGTGCTTATCTAAATAAGCACTTGTAGCTTTTTAAATTCCCACAGTTTAAAAATTGACTTAGAAAAACTTTGAAAAACAACTTTCAAACTTAAAAACTTTTAAAAACAGCCTCTAATAAGCTTAACACTTAAGCTAAATCTAACTTAATGACCCCAACCCATGCCAAGAATTTTGACCCGTTTTATGGGCTTATGACAAAACCCCCCGTAATTTCTGTTTAGTGACTTAAAAACTTATAGAAGCTAAGTAAACCTAACTTTTTCAAGGATTAACACTACTAGAGCAAATTTAAACTATAAAAAGATAAAAAGCACAACAAATAAGCACTTAAAAATGGAAAATAAGCTAGGACAGAGATAGCTATTTTTGACAGTTTTTAAGCAAATTGTATGTTAGTGAAAGAAAATTAACTACAAGGCATATTTTAGCATAAATAAACACTAATAAGCATAAAAAGACATTAATAAGCTGAAAAATAAGCTGAATAAGCTATTGCTACAGTAACTGAGGCTTAAAACTTACCAAAGTCCAAATGCATAGGTACTTAAAACTAATCCTAAACCCCCTAGTCCTTTGTGATTCTGAATACACCCAAAACCCAAGGTCTCTTCCAAGTTTAGACCTTGCTTCCTTTTGCTTATCAACAACACAAATATAAAAAGCTTTTTGGACAGAATTTAGAATGAACTTAAGTAACTTTTCATTAGCTTTTAAAAAGAGTACAAAGAACTTGCATTAAGCTGTAAATAAGCTGAAAGACAAATAAAAATGACTTAATTTAAATAAAGATAAAGACTTCTACACTACTTACTAAAATCGGCTCACATAGCCTCCTATTTATACTAAATCCTAACTCTTCAATCTTGCAAAGTGTGTTTCTTCTGTGAGAGAGTCCAAAACAGTCTTTTTAGCCATTGATGAGCTTTTGTGCTTCTTCAAAACCATCTTAGCCATTGATTCGGCTACTTTTTATGGGAAATTAGGAGATTGCCAACATGGCAAGGGCTGAATTTAGGTGGGAAAGATAGTAGAGGGGGGGATGTGCTTATCCATGGGAGTGGAGAAGAAACGCGGGGTAAAAGATGGTAAAAAGACCCGTGAGTTTTGTACTATGTTTTGGCGGGAAAAGGGGTTATAGAAGAGGTTAGGGGTGACAGGGCACAAGTTTGGGGTAATTGGCAAGGTTGGCCCCTCATTGTTATAAGGAGCTTTGCACCACTCGTCCTTGTGGTGTTGAAAGTTTGAGGACTTGGCAGGTTCACCCCTCAAGGGTTATATAACAAATTTCAACACAAGTCCTTGCGTGTACAAGTCTTTGCCATTGGCAGTTTTGCCCCTTGTGGTTTAACTTTGCCAAATTGGCAGAATTTACCCTTCTCTTCTTTTTCTTGTGTAAATATAACTTAGGGAATTGGCAATTTCAGTCCCTATAGTTATATTTTTTTCTTCCTCTTTCTCGAGTGACAGTGCCCTAAGAGATACCCTCTCACTCCTATATTAGGACGCAATGACCATCCTATTCGCTCTTGAAGCCAATAAGCTGCACATACCTTATATTAGAACGCTTATTTCCCTCCCACACTGACACTCACAAACTGCACTCTCTTTCTGAAACGATACTTATGAGTTCAATTTCAACAATCTACACATAGAACCAATTATGAAAGAGGCTCTATATCAGCTAACTTTAGAGCTGCAAACGTATACTCATCAGACTGTCGAGAGACAATAAGAGAGGAATACAGACTTTGCACAATAGAGTCGGTTTAGTATTTGGAAACTGAGCTTATTGGGTAAAAAAAAAAGAACTTATTTTTCAGAGTCACATCTAGCACAGTAATTTTCGAGACAATATAACATTGCATAAAGACATTAACTCATGTGCTAAGCGCCCACACTCCTCTAACTGACAATAAAATCTAAACTTTAAAATTAAAGAACTACTGAACAGTACAAAACATAAGATAAAGAACTGGAATTACGTTTGCTCACAAGATGCTATACATAGTAACTGTATTATTAAAAGCCAAACAATCATCAACTCACACTGGAAATAGCAATAAAGTTTACTCTCTTTATCCTCTATCTTCTTGCGTGCTTGTAGTAGAGCGTAGACCTCTCATCAAAACTCACAGAGTGTTGTTTCTGCGTTGATATAGTGAGAGCAGTAGTTAGATAAACTCACTAATCTTGGGCCCTTATCATCTTTTAAAATCAATTGCTCGGGCCATCGTAATTTGTGTCTCCGGCATGGGAGGTGATGATTGATGACACATTGCACAAGGATGCCACCTATCAACATCTAGAGACACTGGAGGAAAAAAGATGAGCTGAGACGCGAGGAGGTGTGTGCTGACTAAGCACTAGAATAATCCATTGGATTGGGGGCGATGAAGGTTCATTATGGCAGTAAAAACGTAAAACAACCGCGAGTGAGTCTTGTTGAAGCTAGGGAAAAACGATCAAGCTAACGGGAAATACAGAGCATGCTGATCTTCTTTTGGGGACGTGTAGACGCCAGTAACAAGTGAAAGTTATCACGTCTTTGGGCAACCAAACTCTTGGCCCCCTCATGTTAAGGTTTCGAGCTATTTATGTATAGCATCTTCCACTCTATTGGTGCTTGTCGTACTTATCTTACATAACCTAATCTCTATTGAGAGGACCTTTGTGGCAAAACAAGTCCCCACCTCAGAGACACACACATAGGACTTATTGCATCTAATTCGTACATGGTGTAACTCACACTATGTTTAGCGGGCGGGTTTTGGCACACACGATTTTTCCCCCTACACATTGGTATCTATTGAGATATTGCAAAAAACAGCCCTCCATCTTCTTTTTCTCATTCTATCCTCTAGTCTCTCTTTTACATCTTAATCTCATTAAGGGTTTGGACCATTTCAGCCCCCGAAAACATTATAATTTCTACTATTCTTTTGACTTTGGCCGCCGGACTTATGACTTGGGGTCTGACACCTTATGAGACACACAGACCCAGTTGACTTTCTGTTGACTTTTTGACTTCGCATTGATTTTCCGCCACACTGGCTTTGATTTTTGAGCTCTTTAGCGTCTCTATCACATATAATAGTCACTTTTTCCAACTTCCGGCGATCCAGTTTTGTTACTGTTTTTAGAGTGTCCTATAGTTTTTTTTCGTACTCTTACTATCTTTTTTTTTTCTCCTTCTTGGTCTCTCATGCTGTCTTCTTACTATAGTGTTGAGCACTGCGACACTGCGCGTACTACAATTTAGCAAAACAAGCGTTCATAGTGTTCTGGTGGACATCATCAGTAAATTTCCAACTCTTTTCTTCTATTAGGGTTATTTTAGCTCGTTTTTTAAAGGTACAAACGGGTATGTGATTTAAGCGCGCATACCAAGAGACCGGTCTAAAATGTCTCTAACCTAAAAAACTGTCGCGTCTAACGCAAATTAACAACCTTTCAAGGACTCTATAATTACACAGCCAAAATTACACTAAGTAACACAAATTGTCCTTAACGAAGCGCTCCACAAACGGAGAATTATTCGATCATTTCTTTCTAGAGTAAAAGTTAACACACAGCCCAAGTCTACACGAAAATTCCTTACATAACAAAACCACTACACCGTGAAGTCCAAGCCACAAGAAACACTAAGCTCTATGGCTAGCCAAAATCCTTATACAAAGTCCCAAAGTCAATCCCGGGTAACAACAAGAAAACTATTCAAACAAGACCTCTCATATTCCTATAGCGAAGTCTACAAACAAAACGACATGAAGACATCAATATACCACCGTTCAACTTTTTATTCACTTCCCCTGTTTTTTTCTACACTATAGAGTGAGGTTCAATACACGACCAATATGAACTCTAATAATACACATATGTGACTCATTGTGGTCAGTTAGGCGCAACATTCAGACTAAACACAGCGAGACTGAATCATTGTGTGGAAACAGTGTATACATAACTCTCTCATCTACAGAAGAAACACACCCGAACCCTATTTAGTATTCTTCAAATATCTCAACACACGACGAGGGAATGACACGCTTGGAATTGCAACAAAAAAGCCACCGGGGATCTAAGGAAATTTGTCTGCTAAAGAAGAGCAGAGTACAATAGAAGCACAAGGTGTCACACAATCAACGGATTGCCGTTAGGCGCTGTCAATTCCGTGTGCAAGCTAACTTTCTAATCCAACTGCACTCGACTAATGGAGGATCCAATCATTGACATAAGGTAATTGAACAAAAAGAGACGAGCATGCGAAGAGTGTGAGTGGATACATGGTAAAAAACATACTTTGGCCTGAGAACTATCAGGCGGCAGGAGCTATCAGATCATAAGCCCACACCTTCACGATACACACGCCGCGGAGAACTACAGTTCATTTCACTATCTACTCACATTCCATTTTGTCAGCACTATCTGACTCATGCTTTACGTAAACTTCTCATACTATCTACTTCAAAACTATCTATATATCATTTATCAAGTCTCTGCGACGATACATCTTCTCTCGTAATGATTCTCTCGAATTCGCGACATCAACAATATGCGTAATTCTCAAGGTGTTTGTAAGCTCTTTTCTCCTCCCATAATACAAACACATCCCCTTAATTCAAGCTGCTTTTATAGACCAGCTCACTCTTCTCTTAATAAAGCTCTCAGAACATTTTTCACAAACACACAAGAGTATATATAATTACGTGTGTCTAGTTGATGTGTAGTAGGAGGACTAAAGCTCTTCTCATACTGGATTAACACTCATAATCTACTAGTCTGTTCATCTGAAGTCTCTTTCAAGCTTATATTTGAAAGCTTACATTACAAATCATCCAAAATCTACTAGAACCTTAAAATCAGGATAATTAACCCTTGCTTAATTGGAATTTTAGGACTTAAGGTAAGATGCACAGCTTACTACTGGAAGGCCTCAGTAGCTTAGACTTTTTCTAAAACTACTTATCATTCATAAGCTAGAGCTCTATCTATCTGAGTTATGCTCTTGTGAGCCTTCTATAAAACCTTATTTATGATCACATAGTATTCAAGGCTTAATATACAATCTTTTCCATCTTATGCTCAAGTCTCTAGTCTTGAATATTCTATAGCTTAATACATTGCGCTTATAGATCTTGGTCTGCTTCATTTACTTGCTGTAAACATTTGGTTAGATGGTGTCATTACCGCCCTAGAAGATGCGAGTAAACACAATGTTGCTATAGTGCTTTTATAGTTTACGATTTCTCATAGGTTAAATCTTAGTTTAAATCTATTTTATATAAAATGGACATAAAACAAACAACACTAAAAAATTAACTTTAGTCTATTCTAGATTGTGCGTTCTATAGACTTTATTTGTCTTTATTTATATGCTTATTCGACTTAATTGAAAATTGTTCATTAGTCTGCGATTAGACTTATTCTCAGCTTTTTACAACACCTTGGTGGGATTTGAATTTTGCGTTCTTTATAAAATCTCTCTCAATTTGTCAGTTCTCACGCATACAAACTATAGACATTAAGACAACTTAGACTTGCGATGCTTGTTGGTCTTCTGGCATATACGCGAGGATGATACTTTTAGACGTTTCCCAGGCTTAGACCCTTGACCATCTTAACCTTTGTACCGACTTTAAGACTTACTTCTTACAATCCCAATATATAAGCTTTATAACAAAGCGTATCTAAATCTCTAACAAATTTAGTGACACAGTAACACAGTTTTTATCACAATGTTAAGTCACATAAACGTTTTTCAGTGCGATAAAAACTAATTTCAAAAACTGGGACATGCGTTCAACACCAAACGCGCAATTTCGACGATATACTCTCATTTTGTGCTACTCTTCATTTTTGTTCTACCTTACATACATGTGCGTTTTAATTTGTGGTTTGTTTTGAATGTTTTAAATGATGTTAGATTTAAGGGAGTTTTTAAGGGTTTGCACATTTTTGTTTTGAGTTTTTTGAGTTTTTAAAACTGTCAATGCATCAGTACTAGAAAACAGCCAAAAATCCGGGTTTTTCAAATTTCCAAAGTTAAGCTAGTAGCATAGTTTTAGTTTTAACTTTTTAAATTCATACTAGTAAGTAGTGGTTTAAGCCAGTTAGTTTCTTAAATCTGCGCGCATTCTTAGTATAATCATCTCTCTGCGGTATACACAGTAGTCTCACTTAATTCATTATACGGAACAGATAGACATTAAATAGCTAAAGGAAGGCTGCGACAATTGCTTTATTTTGTCTTTTTCATTAAAGCTTAATCAAAATCCATAAATATTTGTAGACAGCCTTTTCTCCCATTTAGTTCTCTCATCACTATCTTTTGCTTATTTGACGACTTTCAAAGTGCTATAGTTCTGTGAAGTGTTTTTGCACACTGTCGTAGGTTGTCGACTGAAAATTCCAGGCATCTATCCTTTGAGACAGTACTAAATCACGCCAATAAGCTTCCGCCTTATTCATGAACCTTAGCTTATTGATAACTAAAATAGATGGGCTCAAACATTACGCCCTTACGGGACTCAGTATTTTTGGAGGAACTTTCGATATTATCTAGCTCTTTACAAAGTTGCCTCTCTATTTCTTAATTTTACGCTCAATCATCCACATCTACACACTTATGAGCATTAATTTTTGTAGTAGCATCTAAATTTGCTTCTATCGCGTTAGTTTTAACACTTAATTGCAGTCATCTAACACACTATTCTTTCATACTTACTATATATTCTAGTGTCCTATCTATACATGTGGATAGAGAGACCTTCTAAATTATTTCTGATTTCTAAAAAAAAAAAACTCCAAAAAGCAGTGAATAATAGTTGTTTTATCCGTTTTTAACTTAGACTATCTTTTAGGCTTATGATACACTGTTAGCAGATTTTGCTTAGATCTGTCAGACGCATCAGTCTTTTCTACAACTTTTATATCTATTTACTCCTTATTCTTCTGTCTGTTTTTAGCTCTATACAATCGATCATTCCTTAGCAATATCATCACCACAAACACTTCGAGACGAGATAACTTCTCACAGGGTACACTAAAAAGAGTTTTCCAATACATCTCTCTCTTTAGTGACTTGAATAAACCACACTTTCAAGCGTCTCCTAGAAAGGACCCGTGAGGTGACAAACATACAGGATCTCCTTATAGCTTATTTCTGATTGCTTATTTTTTAGTTTTCATAAAAAGTAGGATTGTCGAGAGCCACAAACGACGCTATTACTTAATTTCTTGCGAGCTAATTTTCAACTTTGCTTTTTATATATCAATTCTAAAGTTCTAATAGCACATTAGTAAACAACGCCTATAATCTCTAGAGGCAATATCTAGTCTTAGGTATACGAGGTTTCTTGCGTGGGTATCTAGGCAAGACACGAAAACCCCCCGACCCCCACCACACAAACCCTCCCAGCCCTTACTCACACCACACACACACATAGCTCTTACCAACTACCATTACACAACGCTCCTTTTCGCAAACTCTAGTTTCCGTTATACACTTTGCACTGGTTACATTTTATTCTATCTCAAAAACAACACCATATTACGCCTCCCTTTATAAATCTTAAGTGTCAAATAAAATTGTCTTCTAAGCTTATTCCATAGGCTTAAATTACCAATATCAGCCTGTGACACGATCAAAGGGTTATTTTTTCTAGGTTCTAATTATGGTCCACTATAGCTTAATTAGTCTAGTATATCTGCTCAAATTGAATCATGCGCTATGAATGTTCTTATCAAACTACTCCCGAGAACACAAAGTTTAGTAACTTTGTTATTCTCACAAAACATCAACTGAGACGTCTCTACTCATTGCATCCACATTGAAACAACTTACTTTACAACACAAACAAATTTTAACAATCCCATACAAATATAGACACAATTCAAAGAACCCCAGCATCAAAGGTGACAAGAATAACTATAAATCCTTTATTTACCACTAGAAAATTTACTCTTTAAAACTATCATAAAGAGAACTATAGTGAGTAGGACAAAAAATCTCTGTTTATAGCGTGAACAGATATCTCGCATACGTGCTACTAATTCGAAGAATAAATTTAATTCTCTATGAGTACACGAACTACGGACGAGAACTTCTTTTATATTCTCTCCAAAAGGAGAAAACCTGCGATTAGATAGTTCTCTTGTTTCTATAACTATGTATCTCATTTTATCCACAACAATACCCTAATATGAATTATGCATTCTCGTATGTTTTTCTATACACCGGTCTAGACAGAATACTACTTTCTAGACTGTATTTTCTAGCTTTCCACTATATATAATTTACAGTTCTATGTTATCAAGACATAAACTTAACCAAGTAAAAAAGAGGTCTCTAGACAATTCCAGAGTCAACTACACCTTCCTTTCTGTAAATTGAGGACTCTAGTTTTAACGCAGTTTGAACCTCGATTTATGGGTCCCGTCTAACGCGCATTTTTAAGCGATAAATAGTTTCTTTGTTTCCCCGGATGCTTTATTTATGCCCTTCGTTGCGTTATATATATTTGTCTACTCATTTGTATTTCTATTTGGTTTTCATCCTTTTTAAATAGTCATCAGTTAAATTCTAAATATCAAACTTTGTCTGTTCCGAATTCAACCAAATCACATATTCAGAGTGTCGAAACGTGCGTCAATTCAAACGATGAGATTACTTCACATAATTCACACAACACATTTCTGTAGTGGTAGGGGTGAATCACGATACCCCTGACAAAATCCATCAACATCACCCCCAAAGTTTATAAGATACTATATATATTATATTATAATTCTGGTATCTAGATATTATTACTTTTTCAACACTGTCACTAATCTTGCAACTGTGGTAATTATTTTTCTATATACCATCTTATATAGCATTTGAGAGTATATCACAGTTTATTCATTAAGACTCTACTAAGTTTGACTACTCATAACAATGATGACATTTATTTCTTATGGGAGCATATCAAGTAGAACGATGTAGCACGATAAATGATTGGTGTCGGTTTTTGCTTATAGGTTTAAACTAATCTCTCTCTCTCGTTGTGGCGAAGTCTTTATGAGAATCGTGTTTTCTGACTAGAACTTTAATGTTTGAATATTTTTGAGTTTATATCTATGAATTAAACAAATGCAGAGATGACAGATAACAAAAACATATAAAATCAATAACATATAAAAACAATCAAAAAGTACATCTACAATATGTTTTCTCCTTTTTATCTTCTAGACATAATTTTACCATACATCTATAATATATTATAAATTAGTAGTATTGACATAAGTTATGAAAGGGAGGGAGTACCGTTAATGCCGTCTTCATATGGAGCTTCTTTTTCCTCTTCTCTGGCGTCTCCTCTAGCTTCTTTTCCTGGTGTTTTTTCGGTGTTTGTGTTTGTAATGTCTACTAACTATAAAAAATATTAGCACTAAACTTACGATTACCCTCAGATTTTGAAGACTTGCATCTCAGAGTGCTTGTGGTTTTGTATCCTTGCGTGTTACAACTCGAGCAGCTTTCAAAATCCTTATCCAGATTATGGAAATTATAGTCCCCGATATCGCAAAAATCTTTATGAAGCTATCAAAGCTAAATAACACAAAAGGTTATATGCTTATGACATACTAATAAAACAAAATAAAAAAAATAAAGAACGAATAAAGACTGGCGGCATTAGATTTATGTAGAAAAAACCCATCTAAAAAACATAGAGGACAAAGTTAAGAGTTCTAGTACATTGGGGGATCTATCGTATCTGGATTGTGCCTACATCTTGTTTCCACGTAATCCTTTTTTTTACACCAAAATAGCAAACCAACAAAAATGAAAAATCATCTTAAAAATTTATTTCCAAAAAAATAAAAAAAGTTTATGGTCCTAATATTTGACTTTCCTGCTGGGTAGAATAATAATAAATTTTGACTTTTGTTCGATCGAGGCGGAGGGTTGACTCATAAGCTTGTCCCTTAGAACCATAATAAACTTGACTAAGCAAGGTTTATTTGACTATAAGCATTGTAAGTGTATCTCGCGAATCTTTTTAATAAAGAATTTAAAGTTTGTGCTAAAGAACGCTAAATGAATAAAAGTTTTAAGTATTTATATATAATAAAAGCCAAGTAATAGTTGAAAACTAAAGAGCTCATGATTGTAAAATTAGGTGGCAATTTCCCCCTATCCTATAATCTTTCTATACCGTGACAAGATAGAAAAACGTGTGCTCTTATTTGAAAATTAAACTTAAAACAATGGATTTTATGAAGTATATTCTAAAAACGAATAATTTTAATTAGTTCATGTTCAAATTTATAACAAAAATTTTCTAAAAAGAAAATTTCTCTATATCGTGGTAATAATAAGTTATAAAGAATAAAAAATAAAAACTAAAATAAAAAAAAATTGAGTTAATAAAAACTGTGGTGCTAGAGTAAAATGTTTTACTGCCGTTTCTTTTGCCGGCTCGACCACAACCGATGTGGCAAGTCTTCAAAAAAAGAAGGCCCATAGTAAAAGAATAATAATCCTATACTAGATAAAATGTTTGCTGCATGGCTTGCCTGGCATCACAACCTGATGTTGCAGTCCTTCAAAAAGGTTGAGGATTTCCTTCCTTTGTTAAAAATATAATTATGATAAGTGTGATATATGTGATTTAATAAATATAGGGGAAATCTTTTTTTCTTAAATTCAAATATGCCTTTGAACTAAGACTAATTCGTTTTAAGATTGTGGTTTTTCTAAAATGAATTGTTTTATTAACAGGAAGCCTAAGAATTTTTGAAACCTAAGGTCCGTGAGTTCCGATACTATTCTCTGTGGGGTGTCAAAAGCCTGGTTACCTAAGCCGGTCTAGGATGGGATGTGCCAAGAAGAAAGTCGCTACATGGAATGATCTCGCCTTCAAAATCATAATTCTTCGGTGGAACATAAAGCAATAGAAATATTGCAATTTACTTAAAAAGGTTGATACATGGTTGAAATTCAAAATAAGCACACTAACATAATATGAAATAATTGTCGGGAGTGAAAAGCTTACAAGGTACAAGTATGAGTAGTGTTAGCATCTTAGCTCAAATTTAACGGTGATTTCATTTTTAAGCTTGGTTTGGGACAAGTGAAAAGTCAGGGACGATGAATTTATCCTTTTTGGGCATTTTAGGATTGAAGTGCTTCTTGTTCTATGACCCTAAAGGTTATGAAAATAACGAAAGTCTAGACATTCTAGTTAGTTGCTTAAAAAGAAAAAAAGAGAGAAAAAGAAAAAGGAAAAATAAAAAAATATATGTGTGGTAATTAGTGTAGATTTATAAAAATGGTCAAAACGGGGCTTTACAAAGCTATTGAGTTCTTAATTCCTTAAGATGAACACTTAGCTACTTTTTGAGGTAATTAGTCGAGGGGAATTAAGACTCTTAGTCTTCTAAAGTGTTTACTTATAGCATTGCGTGAGGACACGACAATAGTTTAGTATGGGGGATTTTGGTATGTGCTTAATTACACATACCTTTGACCTAATAAAACGAGCTTAAATGACCAAAAACGGACATAAAATTGCCAAATATATGTTTGTTTTGCTTTGTGTACTGTGCAGGTATCGGATATTCACTAAAGAACAAAAACGAAGCCAAGACTGACAAAACCGAGCACAGGATTGGAAAGAGCGCGAAAAAACCAAAGCCGACATAAGCATCTTATTAGGCCAACTCGTACCCAAGTTAATGGGCCGAGTCAGCCCATTAAGCTTATTTATTAAATTAAAAGCCCATGATATAAGCCTAAATCATTTATAAAAGTCCAAGCCCAAAATTAAATAACCAAGCCCAACAAAAGCCCAACCATAAACCCTTTTACCCCTTTACACTGTTAGTCCCTAGGGACTAACACAGTTAGTCCCTAGGGACTAACACAGTTAGTCCCTAACTCTTTGCACCGCTAGTCCCTACATCCTATTTTACATATTACACCATTAGTCCTCTACCCTTAACCCTGTTACAAATCAAACACCCAAAACCATTTCCCGCCAATTCCCTCACTATTCACCCATCCTTTTTCGTCTCATACCCTACAACCTGACAACTAACCCTTAACCTATTCCCCCAATAAATGACAAAGGACAAGACACGTTGGCAATCCCATGAAAGGTTATTGGTTTATGGGACATGGAGATAAATCAGATCAATATAAATGGATCCAAGGGCTATGATGAAAGGCTTGGAGAGCACTCTCAATCTCTCTCACAGAAGAAACACACCAAGGACTTGATTCGGCTATAAATAGAGGGTGTCTTCACACATTAGGATCATCTAGTGTAGTTTAATATTTATTGTATTTTACAGCTTATTTTAGTTTAAGATAACTTATTGTAACTTTCTTTTAAGCCTTGTAAACGTTTTAAGTATTAACGAAAGTTTAAGTTTTATTAAAAATCTGTTTTATGTTATGCAATCTTATGTTTGAAAATAGTTTGATAAGCTCAATAAGCTCTTGATTAATCTGTTTTATAAAAGCAATATAAACTGTTATATAGCTTATAAGTGTTTAAGAAAATTTCATCAAAATTCACCCCTTAAAATACCTCAGCTTAACTTGGAAGATAAGCCAAACCTGGAAGGGCTTATATGACCATACTAGCTTGTTTTTAAACAAGCTAGAGCTTGTTGATAAGCTTTTAAGAGCATTATTGCCCTTGTTTTGAGCAAAGGGCTTTGTAAGTTTATGTCAAACGCTAGTATATCCCATAATTAATAACTCGTTTTGGCGCGTCGTTTTTGTTAAGTCAACCTATCTTCTCGTTTTCAAGTCAGATAAGTTTGAAAAATAAATTTGTAAATGAGATATATGTAATAATAATTATGATTTATTATTTAACGATGTTCCGAAAAATTACCGGTTACGCGGGAATCGTTTTTATGTGACAACTAAAGGTCAAAAGTCAAAAAGTCAAGTTGGACCTGAAAAGTCAAAGGGTAAAATACTCATTTAAAATTCTGAAAATTGCCGGTTGTTACAGTACCTACCCCTTAAGGAAATCCCGTCCCAGGATTCGATTCTTGTTAACCTATTGTGTGACCAAGAAAAGATTTAAGATTTAATAACCAGTTTTTAAACATGGCGTTGATAACTTTAGTCAGCAAAATTAGATGTTTCGACACTTCTCAATATACCAAAAATTTGGCTAGGTTTGACCAGGATATTTAATCCATCAAAATAGGTATCTCAAAAAAAATATCATTACATGTCTTATGGCTGATATAAACGCGTTATAAAGAAAGTTTCTTAATAGTAAAAGCATCGAAGGAGAAAGTGTAGTCACGTGAGTATGTTGGTATAAAGTTTTAAATGTTCAAGGACACATTCTCGTTTATGATATGTGTAATGTTTGATGATTAATGTCGAACGAGGCTAAATGATGTAAGTATTCAACTTACTTGGCAGTACTAGGATGTATCATGACCTAAATTGTTGTACTATTGGTTTGTAATGAATAAACCAACCGAATACTATATCGAGAGATGGTTATCTGGTTTGAGGAGGGGTTTTCATTACCTAATGAATAAAGTTGTACGAGTTGGGACTGCTCAAGGACCCAACAATGGCAAACATAACAACCATAACTATAACAAATGGTGATGAGATGTGGAGAGTGATGATATTTCGAGAACCAATATCCCCAGAATAAAGGTCAACAAATGGGAGGAGCTCGCGGAAGAGCTTATGCGATAGGTGATGAAATATTGTACTCAGTTGTTAGTTCGAGGATGAATCAAATCCATTAGCTCAAGTGTGCACAAGTTGGTTAGCTCTACCAACAGTTCATGATCGTAAGGATTTGTAACGGCAAAAGTAATAACTTAAGAATGAGATAAAGTAGTTCAAGTGAGGCCTTAAGATTCTGCTGAGTGGTAAGACACGATTGTGTTTCTAGACCTTTTTAACGGATTCCAGTGATTGTCGGGTTCGAGTTCATACTCGTGTCATATTGGATACCATTAAGCCCACTAATTTATAATTCATTATTTGCATAAAGAAGCGTCCTAATTTATGTAAATAATAAATTGATAAACTTATGGTTCAGTGATTTACAATTTATTTATTTAAATGAAGAGGCGACCCAATCCTTTCAAATAAAGAGATTATAAATCATCCTACTTAATAATTTTTGATGCAATACGCGTACTCACTTAACCTTCAAGGTGGTGGATAACATGACAATGCAGTTGTTCTAATGAGCATGGGACGAGTGTTTAAAACTCGTCTTCGGAGACGAAAAGTAAAACAATCAAGGGAAATCGTCATCGTGTTCAAAATAGTTGATGAGCACACGGTTCAAGTAAATAAGATAAAGGTCTCTATGAACGAGTCAACATAGCAATTATCATATCAATCCACCTATTACAAGTCCCGCCTATACAATACTTGTAACACTTAGATTCATACATAATTCCATGTAAACAAAGTTATGACGGTTTTCATATAATACGATATTGTATAAAATTATGAAGAAAAATAATTTTAGAGACCATTGTATAACTTACAATGTCTTAGAACGAAGTGAGACCATTGTGCAACTCACAATGTCTAAGAAGTAAAATGAGACCATTGTGTATCTCACAATGTCTTAAGGAATGTTCTGATATTTATATAAATAACTCTTATATAAATAAACATAGGATATACGCAAAAGGGATGTAAGCATATACATTATATCTATGTATATCATGTAAGTACGTAATGTAATAAGTAATGTAAGCAAGTAAGCAAGTAGTGTGTATGCACTTTAAAAATATTTGATGTGATGCAATATTTGTGAAAACGGTTATAGTCTAGGTAACATATGCAACCTAGTTCTCTGTAGCTAGTGCTCTAATACCAATCTGTAACACCCCTAAAAATGTGTCGCATCGGAATAATGTCCAGGGGCGTTACTTCATAATACAACAGCACAAGATACAAGAGAACGACCTCTAAATGTGTCGTTTGAAAAGTAATCTCGTTGAATTTTTATAAATTGTTCAAATTGTATATATAAAATCCGCGGATTCGCTAAATTAAAAAGCCAAGAAAACATGCAAAGAAGGATATGATGTGATGCTTTTTGTGTCTTAATTGTGGCAGGAAAGGATATCAAAGTCAAAAAGAGCAAAATTAAGATGTTTAAAAAGGTGATTCATAAAAGGTGAAAACAAGGGCATTTTGGAAACTTGTTAGTTTACAAAGTGTACACTTAATAAAATTGCGTGAGGACACGACAATCCTTTAGTTTGGGGAATTTTGATAAGTGTTAAATTGTATACATTAAATACCCGGGATTTTGCAAATAAAAGCCAAGAAAACATGCCAAAAGAAGGAAATATGTGTGCTTTTGTGTCATAATGTGCAGGAAAGGATATTAAAGTCAAAAAGAGCAAAAACAAGCCAAAACCGACAAGAAACGGAAGAGACAAGTACAAGAGAGAGATTTGAGAAAAGATATCAAAGCCGAATCAACCCGACACAAGAAAAGAAAGTCAATGAAGACCCAATTGAAGTCAAAGGATTAATAATGACAAGTTTTCAAAAGTTCAAGGGCTCATTTGGATGTTTTGAAAGTCAAAGGACCAAAGATGTCAAAGTTGGAAAGATGGTTTATTAAGAGGAAAAAGAGATAGCAACTACAAGGGCCAATAATGACAACTTCCAAACTCATTTCACACTATACTTTGGAAATAAGTAACACAAGGACTATTATTGCAAATATCTCAAAGTTTCAAAACAAGACGCGGGCTTAATTCTTCCCCTAACCACCTACAACCGTTTTTCCCGCCAAAAACGCGCACAAACCCAACTTTCCCAAAAACCTTTTCCCGTTTCTTCCAACTAAAATCCACCAATCAAAGTCCTTCTCCACGTCATTTTGTACACTTGGCAGCTTCTAATTGGTCCAAACACGTGGCAAATAAGATCAAACGGATATAATTTCTTCAAATTGAATCCAACGGCTAATAAGAGAAAAAGCTTCATTCTTTTCTCTTCTTCCTCAAGTCTCTATAAATAGACAGGATAGTACAATTGTAAAGGGGTTCCAATTTTTAGTTTTGTAGTAGTTAATTTTCAAATTTACATTTTTAAGCTTTACTATTCACGTTTTGTAAACAATTTCGTTTAATTCAAAGTTTAAAGCATTACATTACTTGTACTCTTCCTATTCTCACTTGTATCTTCAGTTTATAAGAAATAAAAATCAAAATTGTCTTAATGTTTCTTAAATCTCATGTTATAAGCTGTGTTTAGCCAATAAGCTTGTAATAAGCTCATTTTAGCTTATTGAGTTTTCTTTAGTTCTCAAGTTTTTCAAATGTTATAAAAGCTTTTAAATACTGTCTTTGTCTATTAGTGTTCAATATTATTCAGTTGAGCTCAATTTGATTCAAGTTTGGAAGAAATGAGAAGTGATAAGCTACATTTAGCTTATTGAGCTTAAAGCTCAGGTTTTAGAGGCAAGGTGCCAATTAGGTTCTAAAAGTTAGAGCCACTCACTCAACAAGAGTGGCTAGTTCTGAGACTACATAAATTTCAGGTTTCATTCTCTATATTTCACTTTAGAATTAGAAGCTTATTTTAGTAGCTTATTGCCTTGTCTTTTTATGTGCTTAATTCTTGCTCAATTTTGCTAGGTTAGTTCAAAGATGCAGTTACTTTAAGATGTTGTAGTAAGAATCCATTTAGGTACCATTTCATGTGATTAATCCTGTCATTAATAAGGATAAGCTAGCTGATAAACTAGCTTATTTCTGTTAATAAGCTGTAGGTTTTAGTGTTAAAATAGCTTAATTAGGTGAGTTTAATACTGAGTAGATAAAAGGTTTTAGAATTTTTAGTTTTAAAATAGATTTTAAGTAGAATTCATTTAGGACAGTGAATGTTAAAGAGTGTTTGGTAAAAGGAGTTGTTGACTCTTTAAGTCAACATGTTCCTTTCAAAATACTTTACAAAGTTGAGGTTTACAAAGTTTTTAAGTTTTAAACAGGTTTTGGAACTTAGGTTGTAGAATTTCAAGATTTTTAGCTTAAAAAGTTTGTGCCAGCACCAGGACATTTAGAGTGATAAGTAGTTTTAGAGATTAGGTCATTCACACCAATTTAGTGTTCAATTTTAGTTAGTGTAAACTTAGAAACACTTAGTTAGATAGTTTATGAGATTTAAACTTGGAGTTTTGGCCTGAATTTGATTTTGTGTCAAGTACATCAGCATAAGCAGTACTTACTCAGTAAGTACTGCTGTTGCCTACCAATTTTCTAGTCAATTTTTAGCTCTTATAATTAGAAGTCAGAATTTAGTATTAAGCAATCTTATAGTACTCTATTAGCTCTATAAAAGTCATCATTTAAGTTTCATTTTCAAGCTTCTAGTCTAGCTTATTTGTACTTGCAAAAGAGGTATAGCAGCAGTTTAGATTTTATGCTTATTTCTTTTTAGAAATCTTTAGTATACATTTTAGGCTTCTTATAGCTTCTTTTGGTTTTAATTTTCATTAAGAATTAAGCTAGATATAAGCAAAGTTTGAAAAAGTTAGAATTTTAAAAGATAAACCATAGTTTCTGTAACTCAGTGTTAAATGCTTAATTTTTAGCTTATTAAGTGGTTAAAAGTTCATAGTGCTTTTATTAAAGTTGTAGTGTATAAGCTCAGTTTTAACTTTGTAGTTTTGAGTTTTTCCTTATTCTCATTTTTTTAAATAAGCCAAAAATAAGCCAAATCGTAGGGTTTATTTGGTAATTTTTCAATAGTTAGAGGTTGACTGTTTTAACTAGAGTGTAAATTCTAGTTAGTTACCCCGCCTACCCTTTACTTTCATTTGTGGTATTTTCTACCCTGTTCTTTTAGAATAATAAAATAGTTTTTATATTTTCAAAATTAGTTTTAATAAAATTAGGTTTTAGGTTTTAATTAGCAAAATTAGAGTTCAATTGCTATATAAAAATTGGGCATTTTTGTTCCATTAGTTTTCTGCACATTTTTAGTTTTTAAAACCCATTTTTCTTTATTTTTCCAAGTGAATTTGTATTTTCTAGAAATTAAAATAGATTTTTAGTAATTTCTTTTTCTTAAAAAATTCATAGTAATTAGAAAAATAGTTGGAAATTTTTAATTCTTTTTGTAAAAATTTTCTTTTTCATTCTAATATTTTTGAAAAATAAAAATAGAATTTTAGTAATAATTTTTAGAAAAAGTTTATTTTTAGTTAATTCACTTTTCTTTAGAAATTCATAAAAAATTCAAAAATAGTTAAAAAATTCTAATTCTTTTTCCTAAAATTTTCTTTTTAAATTTGTGATTTTTAGGTATAAAATTTGTTAAAAGTAGTGCTTTAGATTTTAAATTTCAGTTTTAGCTCACGTTTTTAATTTTTGTGTATTAAAATTTCGTGCTAGTTAATTGATTTTAGTTTCTTTAATCGTTTCTATAGTTTAATTGTGCTATTATATTCGTAGTGTAATTCAAAAATTCAAAATTTCTTTATCCATTCTTGACTTGAATCCGAATT
>BQNB010017704.1:57855-69489 GCA_026074375.1 Tanacetum coccineum | reverse complement strand
ACAGTGATCGTTTCCCCTATTTATACTATGTCATCGGCAGTTGTGCCTAATTAGATGTTTGACACGTGTCCTTCACTTTATCTTTTGAATGGCTAAGATCGAGGGGTAGGTGAAACGGTTATGGGCCCACACATCCCATCATTCAGCCGTCTACGTCGTTTCTTGACAAATGGTCCATTTTATTGTGCTGCGCGCCTCGGGATGCGGTTTCATAAATTAAGCATTTCCAGGAAGGTTCGTGTTTATAGTCTAGCAACCATGACCGCGATACAGACCACGGCCACAGCTCCTAGACTGGGGGGGACATGATGACGTATAGTATGGATCGGCCCGACCCACTCATACTATTATGGGCTTAGTAGTCGATAAAGAGTCTCCGGCCCACGCACCATCGCGGTCACAGCCTCCTTGACCTACGGGTCGCGGCATTAACCACGCTGTCCATGGCGGCAGTATTTTCACAAGTTATCTTTAAGAAAGGATAACATAATAAAATAAGAGATACGCTTTACTTATTTAAATCGGTTAGGATAATTCCGAATCCCTGTGATATCGGTCGTATCTTGGGCCGAAAGTTATGAACACCCTAGGGATTATTCAGCCTATAAAAGGAACGCAATTGTTATCAATACAGGTATCTTACAAACCCCAATTACACTCGATTATTCTCTCAAAGTTATATACTTACTCTCACGCCGGAGTCTAATCGTGGGATCCGCTCCCACGATAAGGTTAACGGTGTTTTATTCCTTGTGCAGGGTCCTTCAAACAAATTCACTTGGTACAAGAATAAAGCACTTCATACCCGAATAGCAGCCTATTCGGACAAAAAAAGACCCGACCTAACTTTTGTATCAACAATTCTTTTATGCGATTCCTTGAAAATTTGGCAGTTTCATAATTTAAAATCATTTTCGTAGTTGAAGGAACATTATACACCCAAAAACTTTTGATTCCAGTTATTCAACCATTTTGTAGATTAAGCATTAGTCAATTAAAGGCAAATAGAATTTCTAGAAACTAAAAATACCAGTAGATTAAGCATTAGTCAATTAAAGGACACTTTTAGGGATTTAAGCTTATTAACGATTTTTCCTCACTAACAATTTCAAGACATTTTAAATGTAGTGTTTTATTTTCTGTTTTATATGGACGATAACCTAATATATTACACGACTCATGAGTATAGAAGTTGTGTAACATAATGTCTCTACTTGTTGACAGAAAAAACATTTAAACAAGAAATAGAGCTTCTGCATTTTGAAAAATCTACTTCACGTGTATGAAACAAATTCATCCACGACTTTGTTTTCACAAGCATGAATATAACATAAACGTAAATGTTATCCACGTTGATCGAAGGTCCACTTGGGTATTATGTAAGTGATGATGTCTGCAATGCTAAAAAGCAGAGATGTAAACATGGACCACATTTTTCAAGTGTTCTTTTAAATTTCATCATGCAAAGTGTCCCCAAGAATTTTCATTTGGCATTCATATGTGGACCAAAAATATGTTGATCAGACGACTTTACTTTTATCTAGTTTTGGAATTCTATATTCCAAATCCGACGTCTCGATAATGTCATCAGTTTTGCCAACAACCATGACATGCAACATGGTAAAAAATTGACACAAAAAATAAACGATATTTTATTCGCAATTATTATAGTGTTTTAGTAAATATGAAAACTAAAAAATAAATACATCACCATCAAAATAAAATCTCAGCTATTCAGATTGAAGAAATATGTTCTTCTACCTCGGGTTAAATTTCAGCATAAATGGAACCATATTTTGGAATTTGGATACTCCAAAATCCAAATCCAGTCATTTGAAATCTTTGTGTGGCTGGTGACAAACCCAAAAGTGTTACTCTTTTTTGACGTAACTTTTTCATATGCAACACCTAATGAGATAATGGTATGACCCATTATTTTTCTCATGGTTTTTTCATATGGACTGGGAGCCCAAATTCCCACAACATGGATACTATCAAGCTATCGATGAATTATCTTAATTTCGTATAGTCTCGCTCGTTGCGACGCGGTTGTTTTTTATTTTGTTTTTATTCTTTTCGTTTGTCGAAAATGTCTTTTTCTAGTTTTTTTAAAGACGCTGAAAATGAGCACATTTTAAATTTATTAGTTACCTAAGGGTGTGTTTTAGAATACTTTTTTGGCAAAAAAATATATATTAAAGGTCAATATTTTTTATAAAATCGTATGTACGTCAAAAGCATTAATATTGGGGTAGTTTTGTTCCAAATCTCAACACCTTTTCAACGGTATATATTTTTATAAGGAAATCGCTAAATATTTACTCCCTCCGTCCCAAAATTATAGTCCACGTTTCCTTTTTGGGATGTCCCATTTTAATTGTCCACTACTATAAATAGATAGGAAAGTTTGATCAAGTTTACCATATTACCCTTATTTGAAATTATAATTACAAATTTTAAAGAAGACTTTAATTAATTAGTTAAGGGTAAAACTGTCATTCTGCTAAAAAGTAAGAAAGAGAAAGCTGTAATAAATACACTTTTCTTAAACTGTGTGTTTTTTGTCGGGGGACAATAATTTTGGGACGGAGGGAGTATTATATATTTGATAAAGACATAATTACATGTTTGATCCATGTGATTTACCCAAAATTACACTCACGGTTACACCATTGATATCTAATTTTCAATCTGGTTGCATCGATGGTCCCTATTTTAAAAAATAGGAACCAATTGTGTAACAATTTATAGTTTTTATTACACGGATAGTCCCTATCTTTGTTACACGGATAATCTTTATTTTGCCAAAATATGGACTATTAATAAAAATACTTTAAAAATTAGAGTTTATCGATGTAATTAAAATCGAATATGGACAACGAGTGTGATTTTGAGTAAAGCACAGAGACAAAACATGTAATTTTGTCTTTGATAAATAAAGTTTGTATTATAAAAAAAACTAAAATAGCTAAAAGTACAGGGTAGCTATCGTAATTTTTTTTGTAAAACTTATATTAAAAAAAAACTTTAGGTAGTTTTTAAAGTTATTGAATATGTAAAGGAGAGTGTTTCAAAACATTTTTTTTGAAAAAAAACATATATTAAACTCTAATATTTTTTATAAAATCATACATATATTTGGCTCATTTTGTTCGCAGTTTCAAGATCCGGTATATTTTAAATGAAGGAAGCGTTAGATATTCATTATATATTTGATTAATAATGTGTGTTATATAGAACAACTATAAAAAAAACTAAAAGTGCAGGATAATCTTTATAATTTGTTGCATAGTTTGAGGGCACATTTGGTAAATTACTTTTTTCGGTTTGGGCTGCTGATGCGCTTGTTATTGGGCTACTTGAAACGGCATCGTTTAAAATTGCCTTCGTGTATGTATATATATATATATATATATATATATATATATGACAAGCGTTCATTTGAGAAGGCTAATTTTTGTGAGAAGAAAAGAAGGGATCCTAGCCCTTCATTAACCTCTCTTTTTTAAGATCTAATGGCTTAGATTATATTAGAATTTGCACTAATTTCCACTAAACAAAAACATAAGGGGTTTTTTGTAATTTTGCATCCAAATCTATAGGGGTGGATCGAAACTTCAGTCATTTGTTAACCACAAATACAAAGTGCTCTAATTCACACACAAACACAGTACCACCGATCACGATGGTTAACCACCATCACCACGGTTAACCACCGATCTCCACCATCACCACGATTAACCACTGATCTCCACCATCACCACGGTTAACCACTGATCTCCACCATCACCACGGTTAACCATCGATCTCCACCATCAACACGGTTAACCACCGATCTCCACCATCACCATGGTTAACCACCATCACCAAAAACGAAACCCCCCTAATTAATGAAGAAGATGAGCTTTTCAAGTCAAATTACACAGGTTATTTATTTTATTTTTGATATAATTTAATTTTAGAATTGTTAATTATTTTGCATTTGAAGTTATTATGATTGTTCAAATTGTAAATATGTCACATGTGAAAGTATAGATTACGAATTAGGTCTTGATTGTTATAAGCGACTAATTAGTTTGCGTAAAGTAGAATAAATCAGAGATTAAGTTTATTAAGAGTATCGTCGCTTGTGAAAAGTTTAGTAGAAGCATCTTCACATGTGAAAAGTTTAGTAAGATGGTGACACAAGGTGAGTGTACGTATAATTGGATGGATGGGTGAATAGTGCAGTAAAAGGTAAGTGGCTGATAAACAAGATATATTGGAGTCGGTGAAGGCCAGGTGAAATTCACTTAAAATCTTATCAATCGGATGAGATTTTAATAGGGGAAGCATTTGCACACACTTTCTTTTATAAGCGAATTAGGTCTTGATTGTTATAAGCGACTTAATTAGTTTGCGTAAAGTACAATTAGAGATTAAGTTTATTAAGAGTATCTTCGCGTTTGAAAATTTTAGTAAGAGCATCTTCGCGCGTGAAAATATAGGAGCTATTTTTCTTCGTGCAGGAAAAGTTTAGTAAGAGTGGATAAAAGTTCAGCTCAATGCTACTTGAGTATATTAGTAGGCATGATCATTAGAGCTTGTCAATTTAATCTTCGGGTTGATTTGCGCTAAATGTTTAGGTAACTTGTTAGGTGGTTGGCAAACCTCCAAGAACGACATTGAAACCGGCTCAAACCAAGAGAGAACAAGGATCTAGAAAGAAAACAGATACCCAAAGTACCAAACCAGTTAAGAATGGAGTTTTATAGTACAGGTTTATTAGTACACAAAAACATATCCCAAGTTTCTATGTTTGTTGCGTCTCTTACTTTGCATAATTATCTAATGTAAATTTGTGTATTAGACTTTCTTTGTTTTGATACAGCTTTTGTGATTTTAATGTCATGGGTTTATTATTATTATCATTTTGGTTAAATTGGATTAATGTATACAAACACTCTAGCAAGTAAACTACTAGTTTTAGCATCCTGAAGTGGTAGTGTTTTGGTTAAGGTCATAATTAATCATGATGGATACAGTTTTGGTCATATGATACAACAATCAGGACCCTTTTCTAGCATGAAGAGTCTTGGAAGTCTTTTGTCATGTCCATCTTTCCCCATACGTCTTTCCATAGATTAATTATGTTATTACCTAACTTCCGGATAAGTATGAACGCTAATTTAGGACAGAGGCCAGCTTGTAAGATACTTTTAATACTTTTCCAAGGATCTTTGACTATAAAAGAGTAGTGAATAGGATCAGACATGCCACCCTCAATCCCAAGTATTTATTTGATGATTGTACTGCGTAGAGGATTAGGCTCAGTTCGTAATCGCCACCACGACTTCGAAAGCATTGTGAAGTTGCTAACAGAAGGACTACCAATAGAAAGACCTCCCATCTTCTTTAACAGGTGGAGTGATAGATTTTTGCAACTGAGTGCTCATCAGACTCTGAATCACTCCTTTATTCATGATCCTTGCCTGACATGACCCTTGTTTAGAGCCTGAAGTGGAACTTTAAGAAAATGACAAGATTACTCCCAAGTTCTTGTGTAAACCACTCCATGTATGGACATCGTAGTCTTAAGTGGAACTCTAAGAAAATTGTATTCACTTGTGCAAAATATGTCTCGTAGCCTTTTTAGATGCATCAACCACCTAAAAAGTAAAGGAAAGTGTTGCATTGAAGGAGTTAAGGTTTATGTCGCGTCTCATTTGAAAAGAGATGAGTTTGAGAGTATTTTGAGGTGTGATTCATTTGAGAGTTAAAGACTAGGCGTGAAAAGAAAAAGTGACACTGTAGCAAACATCCAGTAGAAAATATAGTGTTGTTTGTAGTAGTAGTGGTAAATATAGTGTTGTTTGTATGCAAGTCTCGTATGACTCATCTAGCAGTATCAAACTTCCAGTAGAAAAAGACTAGGCGTGAAAAGAAAAAGTGATACTGTAGCAAACATCCGGTAGGAAAAAAGCCCAAGCAATTTGTGTGTAATCACTTCATTGAAATGCCAAAATATAAAATGTCATCCACCTTTCGACTTATGCGAGTGAAAGGTCTGCAACCATGGGCTAATACTAGTTTTGTGTCACTTAGGGATGTGAATCTGTTTTCATCCTTGCCATAAATGCTCAATCCTATAACACGGTTACCCCCTCTCTAACCGTTTTAACCTCCATGTCTAGAAGATGAACAGTGATCGTCTAGAATTTCACGTGGATATCTTTACTCCTTATCTACCCCATAAGTAACTATTTTAATCATAACCAAAAAGAAATCAGTTGACGATCAAATTTTTCAAAAACTCAAAAGTGAATATGGAAACTCAAATTCCAATCATCACTTTAATGCACATCCAAACACCCCCTTAGGGCCTTAACTATCAGTAGCTATATACGGTTTCTAAAACCCTCTTTGGATGATCCCATAACAGGTGAGATGAGTTGAAGGGGTTATGTGGTTCAGTCATCACATAAATGTATTCAAAGTGTTATAACGTCTTAAATCAGTTTTAAAATTTAAAGAGTTTTATAATAATATTTACCATATTGTTTATCCAAGGATTCATAAAGAAATGGACATAAAGTGTATGGGATTCGACCCAACAGTGCAAAATTTAACTTATTTTGGCTTGAACCTAATTTTTGAACTTTTACCAATATGGGACACTTCTGTTTATCATGATTTGACATTTTCTCTTTATGAGCAGCTGGTTGTCTTAGCCCCAAACATCCCAGAAATGTACGAGCTGCATTTCGCAGTTCACCGTCCCGGGTAACTTTATCATCCGTTTACTCATTTACATTATGCATTTAGCTCTTCTTTCATATTTTATATTATTGTGAGACTGATATATGTTTGTGGTCTTATATTATTTCTCAGGGAAATTTAATACTAGCAAAGATGACAATTTGCCAAGAAAGGTAACTACGTCTATTTTTTATCCTAAAAATCGAGCTTTCACTCCTAAATTATTCAAATCTCACTCCAATTGGCGAAAGATAAATTTCATTTTCCACATTTGTCAGCATCTGTTAATTGCATTGTTAGAAAGCTAATAAGCATCTACTTGAAACTGCTGAGTGTTGAATGCAAATAAGCATGTTTATGCGTCCTCCTAAGCAGAAAACTACTCTAAAGCTGCTAAACTTTGATTATTTTTTGCAATGTGTTGGATTGATTTTAAATGGTGCTTTGTGGTAGGTTTTCTGTTGGGGACAAGACAAACACTTTTAGAGACTAAAGATGGGAACATCATATACAAATAAATTTTTTCTTGTAATTTTCCAATGTTAATACTAATTTAGCAAAAACAACATTCGTTCAAACAGAAAGGTAGGCGTAGTAAGCATTGATCACTTTCGTTTTTTTCCAAATTGATGGTGTTGAACTAGATTAGGCAAAATGGGCGGGTTGGGTAACTTGTAAATAAGAGTAATTTCTGGTCATGTCGAAACGGGTTGGGTTGGGTTCACCTGGAGTCCTTTTGTCCAACAGCTGTATTTTTAAGAGTAAAATGCAAAATCATTCATGTCATCATGTGGTTTGTCCATCTTGGCCTCCTAGGGATGATTATTTCCAATGGTTTCTAACAGTGATGATTTGTGTCAAAATTAACAAACCACAGGAATGCTTGTGCGGTTTACTCTAATTTTAATATGTAGCAAGTCAAATACGATTACAAATGCAAATCAATTATTATCTGAATAATAGGATTTTAGGAGGTTTCATGCACTAAAAGTACATTTTCGGCAACCCTTAACTTGTTAGACTTATTCGACACATTTAACCAATCTCATTCTACACGTTTGTTACGTTAGACATAGAACATATCCCCTATCTGACCCGTTATAAGTAAATGGGTTGAAACTGCCACCTCTAGTTCTTATGCATTGACATATGCTTGAAGCTCATGTATGCCTTGATCTCATGACAGAGAACCAAAAAAATAAAGTTGCACACTGATTGTTGGAGGTGGACCCACTGGAGTAGACCTGGCAGGAGAAATTGCAGTAGATTATCTAAATAAAAAGATAACATTAGTGCATAAAGGCTACGGGCTACTGGAATTTCTTAGAGTGAAAGCATCTAAGAAGACATTAGATTGGCTACAATCAAAGCACGTTGAAGTGAAACTGGAGCAAACTATAAATTTGGAAGATGTTGCAGATGGAAGTAAGCCGTATAAAACTAGTAAAATGGTTAAAATAAATACATAGCAGTCGAACTGAGAACTATCGGTTGTCGTTTTTGGAATTTTTTTTAGATATTTCTCGATGCCTTACACACTTCCAAGCTAGATATGGTAGTTGTTCCTGATTTCTCGGGTGGGGTCATGGAAAATTATGGGTTGATCACCTATCGTTAAGTTGAGCTGCTCCATGATGATTTGCATTTAGCTGCAAACACCGAAAGAGTAGGACATGTCTATATTCTGCGATATGGTCAAGACATTAATGCCTCTTATCATTTTTATCTGATCGACCTTTTTTTCATGTCAGCTTTTGATTGTTGTAACACATGAAGTTGGCCACCAATGGTTTGGAAACTTAGTAACATTGGAATGGTGGTATCTTGATCAAAAAAGGTGTAGATCAGATTATGACAAGTGGGGGTGCATTTAAAACTGGGCCGACCATCATTGAGAAACTATGTTGAGGTGTGGGACTACATGTCGATTTGAACACCTTATGTCATTTCTATAATAATATAATGTTTTAAATATAGTGAATTAGGAAGTTTTATGCATTAAAAATACACTTTGTGCGACTTTCTACCAATTTGATCCCTTTAGTTTTAAGCTTTCGCTTCTAATCATTTGACCCATTATAGATAAACTCATAAAACATAACCCAGTTGAGACAATTCATTAGTAAATGGGTAGAAATTGCCTCCAGTCATTTTAAGTTTATCAGTAAGTTCTTTATCTTTTTTTAAAGATGCTGATAACGTGTGCACTTTACAGGCAATCTCTCCAAACTCTCAGGAAAAACTATGTCAAGCAATGAAATCAACAGAGTTACCAGATGACATGGACCTCTTCAGTAAGTCAACCTATAAATTACTTTCACATGCTTTTTTGCCTCTGTTATATTATTTTAGTAATCCATACGATGTTGAACTTGCAGAATGCAAGGAGAAACTGTACTTTGGGGAACCAGCTGAGAACACATTTTCATCAACTAAATCAGATGTATCTGATAATAAACCAAGTTTGCATCCTCAACGGGCTACACCAATCGTCCAGAACATAGTTTATATTAGCCCCAGACAGTTGCAGTTGCTTCAAAGACCAAAATTTTGCAAAAAAAGGCTCTCCTCCCATAAGCGTTGCATCTAATAAGTGAATTGAATTACATGAGGGTCATTGCTAAAGAAAAAAATTCTCTATGAAGCATATCGTTCCCCATCCGTGAAAAATAAGGCAGATGAGGTATTTAATAACCGGAACTATGCAGCTTTTTATTGTTATATACACACTAACACTGGCACCGACCCACTCTTTGTTTAGTTAATACCAAAGCATATGTATAATATACTAAGAGGTGGCAAGACTTGTGAGTCAGCAGTTTGTCAAAACTTGCCATGTTGGGGTTGGGTTGACCCACTAGCACTTTAATTACCTTAATGTATAAATAAGGCTTCAATTATGATTATACACCAATATTATTACAAAACAGTCTAAATATTTGGCAAAACTATTTGGAGGTTGTATTGATTAAAACATAAAAATATAATGAAGGTCAACGTGTTTGACTTGCTTCTTCTTTAGCTACGCACTTTTTATGTGACGCCTGCGAGATAAATCACCATCCAAAGCTTGAGCACCTTGGTCAAGATTGCCACCTCTAAAATCCTATACACATGAAACAAGCAAGTACCTTACTATCAGCATTACATTTTTGTCAGGTGAAATCAGCTATCAAGAGTGCAACAAAAACTGAAGAAACAGCAAAAAAGTGGTTATCCATGATGTCGAGAGACTGCAATCGTTTCTGTAAAATCATGGTTTGTTTTCTCTTATATCACATACATCTTAAATCATTTTAGTACAAAAAAATTGAGTATGTCTCACTTGAATATTTAAGAGTTGATTAGCATGGCCACATTTAGAAACTTGTTTTTAGCTAGTCGATAAGAGTTACGAGCATGGGGATGGTTTTGTGATTGCTGGTATCTACATAGGTGCTGATATTCAGTTGTATGCTGAAATTGCTAATTGGACGGGTTTATTATGGATCCTTGATAAGTTTGATGATTGGTATTTAATCTTGAATATGAGCTCCAAGTATACATGTGCTGATATTGCTAGTTGGACGGGTTTATTATGGATCCTTGATAAGTTTGATGATTGGTATTTAATCTTGAATATGAGCTCCAAGTATACATGTGCTGATATTGCTAGTTGGACGGGTTTATTATGGATCCTTGAACAGCTTTTTGGCATCTTTCAAGAAGTCCTGTTGCGTACCGTGAAAAAGCTTATGGTTTGCTGCAATTCTTCGCCGAGTGTCTGATTTTTTGTGCTACCCGGATCAAACAATTAGATCGTAGGCTTTGTAGCTTACGTAAAATTTACACAATTTTGTATTCTGTAATTGGTAGTTAATGTAAAATTTTCGCTCACTTTATTACGATATTCTCTTATTGTTTATGTGTTTGAACTTCAGCCAAGAGAACACACAACAACATACAGAAAAAAATAGCGCTGCCATGGACTTGATTCCGATGAGGAAGGTCGGTCAAGGCAAAGGATTCTGACATTTGAAGCAAAAAAAGTAGCCATATATATCATACTTGCTTAGATATTATTCTACTTTAAAAGATTCAATCTCAAAATCTGCATATGAATTTTCTATCTTGTTAAATCACATCGCATTCATAGAACTATTGTGGCCAAATGCAACCTTTGGGAGTTATCCTTAGAGAGGTCTTAGGTTCGAGTCTCACCATAGACCTTCAGGGACGGAAATAAACAGAAGCAGGAGTGGGGTTTATCCCCTAAGGCGAAGGTTTGAGGCTTGCATACTGCCCAATTGGATGTCACTGTGGGCTTGAATCACTAACTACTAACTTGCCGTTAAAAATAATAAAAAAATTCATAGAACTATAGTGAATTTGAATCTCTGTAGTTTTGAAACAAGTAGAACTTATATCATAGTCTTTTTGGTTCTAAATCCAAATGTAGCACAATTGATGAGGGAAGACCCTGGTAGTTTATTTGTTTTGAAATAAAGCATAAAAGGCATACTAATATACCTTATATCATAACTGTTTTCTATGTAGGGACGTGTTACTGTGGCTACTGGTCATGCTGAACAAGGGACGGTGCAGGCTATTACAGTGTGTTTTATTGGACTTATTTGTATGAGTAATCAGTTTCTGTTGAAGTGTCCAAGAAGAGTTTAGATCACAAAGAAGTAAGTGATATATCTTTTTATAACCTTAGCTACTGATCTTCCATGTAATATTGTGTTTTTTCCTTTCTTTGACAGGCTGGTGATAATGTCGGTCTTCTTTTACGTGGTATAAGTAGGACTGACATCCAGAGAGGACACGTAATCAAAATGTTAGGATCTTAAACTAGATAGATCTTCTAGCCTTTGTGGTTGTATAGTACTTATGTAATCACAAGTATATACGTGA